>RQOL01000361.1:162029-212569 GCA_013076295.1 Sanderia malayensis
GCGGCGCGGCAGCGGCGGTGGTGGCAAAACTAACGGAGACGCTAGCGTTGCCGGTATCGGCATGCCAACCGAACGCCAAAAAGACGCCACTTCCTCTGACATTGCCGGCGGTGCTGCCATACTGTCGCCGTCGTCGTCGTCGTCGTCGTCGTCTACAAAAGATCAGAAAAAAAAACACCACGATTATCTGCTGTTCACGTCGTTCATGCACTACGGTCAGTGTCAAAAACCCTTCATCGACATCTACTGTCACGAAACGCACCAACCTGCCGGCGCCGATCTCGTACACCACATCGTACTCGACGAACACACTAACAAACACAAAGACATTCACTTTGTCGTCTCCCACCGCAACAGCCACCATCAGTCGTCACAACAACAACAACAACAACAAAATAACACAATAAAACCAAAAAAAAAGAAATCGCCTGTTAAAAAACGCAAACGTACCTCTTTGTCGTCGTCGTCGTTAACAGCAAAAACGAAACGAAAAAAACCACCGACAACAACAGTCAATGATGATGATAATGATGATGATGATGACAACAATGCAAAGAATGCCGAATACTTTTCGTGCGATTCCTGCTCCTCGTCGTCAGTGTCGGTGTCGGTGTCGTCGGCGTCGGCCTCTTCAGACGAAGAACCAGAAAAAAAAGAACAAAACAAAAAACACAAAAGAACAAAGAAAATACCTTCACGTACTAAAAACACTACTAGCAATATCATTAATAACAACAGCAGCGGTGACACTAATGTCGTTTAACAAAAACCAACTCGTATTTATATATCATTTTTCATGCATTGTTCTATAGATGTATAAGCACATTATCATCTTTTCTTTCCACACCTGCCTCACACACACGCGCGCGCGCAAACAATGATACAACAAAAAATTCAATGATACAACAAAAAATTCAATGATACAACAAAAAATTCAATGATACAACAAAAAATTCAATGATACAACAAAAAATTCAATGATACAACAAAAAATTCAATGATACAACAAAAAAAATTCAATGATACAGCAAAAAAAATTCAATGATACAACAAAAAAAATTCAATGATACAACAAAAAATTTCAATGATACAACAAAAAATTCAATGATACAACAAAAAATTCAATGGAGTAAAATAGCATCTATTGAATACGCCCACTTCTTTTGTTCGTCTCGCGTAGATAAAAAGAGCGCAACAGAAGACGAAAATCAGTCAGTTCTCACTCACTCACTCACAAGTCACAAGTCACAAGTCACAAGAAGTCAAGAAGACAAGAAGACAAGATGATCTGCAATGATAATAATGAAGACACTGCGACCACTGTTGCTAATAGTACTAACCGTACTACTGCTACTGTCACCAAGAGCAGTTCTAAATCCAATACTATGGCTACTGTGGCTGCTGCTACTGCTACTCGTTCGGTTTACAAGATAAAAAGACTCAACAAACAGCTCCAAGCAGCAACCGCCAACACTCGTCGTGTGAAACAAACTCTACGACAAATGCTACAACTTTTCATTCGCCACAGCAACCAGAGTGCCGGACTTCTCAAACGAGCAGAAGACAAAAACAAAATTCTCTACTCAACGGTAGCAGCACAGATAGAGGTCAACGCAAGACTCAGAGAACAACTCGAACAGCAACCATCACCACCAACAACAACAGCTACCGACCTCTCACAAAAGTGCTGCTGTTGCTGTCGTCTTCATTCTCACAACAACACCACCACTGCTGATCGTCGTCGTCGTCATCATGTTAGCGGCAACGGCGACGACGACAAAGACGAAGCAATCAGCATCACATCGTCCGTCGACGATTTCCTCGAAAGCAACAACAGCAACAACAGTGACGACGACGACGACAACATCGAAACATACAATCCTCCCAGCGACGGCTTCTCTCAGAAAATCATGTTCAACATCCCCGCCCGCCACGACGACAACGACGACGACAGCCTGATGAAGAAAAGAAAATCTGACAACGATGATTCAATCACTGAAGCACTTCACCAACTTACAGAGAACAACAAGTAATTACATTTTTTTTCTCCATTCGCATGTTGTAACATTTGCTTTGCATCCTTCGTTTTCTTTGTTCTTGTCTTCAAATTTCTTGACGACATCATACTTAACTGTCGATCTTCTTCTTCTTCTTTCTTCTCTTTTCCAACAACTCCCAATTGATGGTTTTGCAATTTTTTTTTCCTTACGTTGATTTCGCATTCGTTCAAGCGTCAACAATGAAACATCGCATGACAATTCACGTTCAAACACGTGACTACGGTTTGAACATCCCTAGTTAGGTGTTTGAACATGAATTCGAAAAAGTGTGTTGAATTCCTGTGTGTAAGAATTTTCACTGTTGGTCTCGTTGGTCCGTAATCTGTGTTGTAAATAGCACTGTTGGTCCTGTTATTAAAAAAGTTTAAGCCTCTAAGAATTTTCACTGTTGGTCTCACGCCATCGCAATTAATATTACTGTTGGTTCTGTATATTTGTTGACTTGAATTGCGCTACCAAAAACAATTCACGCTGTTGTGGTCCATCAATAGCTGTATCTTGAACGCGCTCAAAAAAAAAAGTGGTGTCTCATTGTTTATGTTAAGAAACATCTATTTTTCTTTTTTGGTACTCTGGCATCGTTCGAATCAATGATTTTTAACGGTTTTAATTGTAGCATAAAAAACATCGGTATCTTTTTTGGCATCAATTCCATTGTTCGTGTTATGCTTTCGTGACTCTTCTATTTGCTTTGTCTTGGTTTTTTGGATCGCTTATTTTCATTAGGGCCAATGCATTGGCATCGATTGTCAATGCATCGACCCCAATGGAAATAACTTGAATGCAAAGCCCTTTTTTTCGCAGCATTTCATTTATGCTCAGTTTGTTTTTATTATAAGCAATCGAATTCAGTAACGGTATTCACTTTTGTGTCCTCTTTCGAAAGCCGAAACTTGAGAGAACATTTGAATCTTTTTTCAACAGTGTTTCCTTTGCTCGTTTCTTTGAATTGATAAAGCATTCTATTGACGCGTTTATGACAGTCTTCTAAATACGTGAATAGGATGCTTTACCAATTATTAGTGATTTGATGTTAATGCAACCTCTACACTGTCAAACACTAGATGATTCGGCATGGAAAAAATCAGAAAAAACTATAAGCTTTCTATGGGTTTTTTATTGGCTTTTAGTTTTCTAAATATCGGCACTTCTTTTCGATTGTTGTTCCATTTGAACCGCGCTTTCACATGACCACATAGTCTAAGTTTATTTGAACAATGCGATCTTTGTCCTGGATGGGTTTTGTTGTACGAATGGCACTGTTGACATATAATTGAGCCTTCTTCCTGTTCCACTTGCGCTATTTTGATTCAACTAGTGTGAGTGATAATTTTTTGCCTCTGCGGTACGCTTCCTGATGAAATATCTTACTGCAGTAGCGTCAATTTCGTATGTCGAAAGATACAACCGGGATTTATTTGTAAATGTCTGACTTGCTTGAACGTCATTATTGTTTCCTGCGGATGCATTTGACTTGTCTTTTCCGCAATTCCTTTTCCTCTTATTATTGTCGTTTGTGAATTGATTAATTAGGCAATCCTCTACAATTGTTGTCTTCTTTCATCTACATCAGAGTCTCTTTTGAACGGAAAAAACCTTTCGTCTGTTTTCCCACGTTATTTTCGCTGAACTTAACAAACAAGCCAAACGGGTAGAAAGTGCCTGTACGTCTTATTTTACTTCCTTGTCAACAATAGCTCTCTATCATTTGTTAATGGAAAAAGAACTGATAAACAATTCTGTCAATTCATTCAACTTCATCATCTTCATAAGATGTTTACCTGAATAGCAAATCTATACAGCAGTCGTGTGTGTAGTATTCTTGCGCGCGTTAACTTGTCAATCTGTAAACCTTCATTAGCGTTGATATTTTTCTTCAAGTTTGACAACTCGCTCTTTTTACCACTCCTAGTCGTTTAGCATCATAATGGTAAACCCTTTGCGTAATGCTAACGAATCACTTGTAACGAATCATTGGAAATCCCGCATGTCTTGAAAGAATCGCGAGGTGAAGCATTTTGATTAGCATCTTCAAAAAACTCAACATCCTGAGTTTTGTGTTCTTTTTCTCTTTTGTCCAGTTTATTTGCCAAAGCAATTGTCCACAAAGACAGACTTGTAAGACGTGTGAACTTGTTGCTTTCACTTGTGTAGTTAAAATAGTATTGAGCTTGTTTTCCAGCATTTCCAAAATTCTTGCATCCAGTATGTGCCTGAATGTGTTTGTTCTCTTCTTGAATGTTGTATTGCATTCACCAATTGGGATTAGTTGCACTATATATGCATCAGTTACATAAGTCAGTTTTTCATGCTGAACAAACAATACTAGTCCTTTGAATGTTGAAATATGAAAATCCTATCGCCAATTTTCGCTAAGAAACATTGTGACATGATCATCTCCGTTCCTCATTGTCGTATCTTTGATCGTCTTCCGGGTGAACTTCCTGAGGAAATATTAACAGGCACGTTAGTTAGTTCAAACTCAACCGCAATATTCCTCCTCTTCTTTTAGATCATTCAGCATTTTGCGTAAATCTTCTTCATTGTTCATTTTTTTTGTTTTTGTAGACGAGCGTTTGCTGATGTGAATAGCGTTTTGCGATTACTTTCTTCTTCTTCTTCGGATAATAAAACCATGTTTCTACCCAACCGCATCCAATCTGAATGCAAAACAATAAACCTTGCCAAAACTTCCATGGCCAATAGGTTCTTGTTTGAAAAAAATCGAATCTGTTGTTATCAGGTTACTCGTCATTTCTTGCAATTTGCCTCTCTTTTGAAAGCTGTCTCTCTCTTTTCGAGAGAGTTCGTTGCATTTATTATCGCGTTGTATTATTACACATGTCTTGTTCCTATTTCTTCGCGCATTGTCGACCCGAAACCCCTTGTCTGACCGACAAGCTCTGGTTCTCGCTGCATCGACATTGACTGTATGTAGTACTTACCTGTCTGTCTGTGACCTCTAAATGTTTCAGATGAGTTTTTTCTTCTACATTGTCGTCATCTGTAACTTCCAAGTGTTTCAGATTAGTTTTCTTGAAAATCATCATTGTAACCTTCAAAATCGTCATCATTAGCAGAGCAGTGGTGATTGTTTTTCTCCTTCTTCACTACCACCACTATCATCATTATCGTTAGGGCAACGGTGTTATCCTTCATCGTGATTATCGTTAGGACAACGGTGATTCTTCTTTTAGCTTTGTTTTCACTCACAAAAGTTGCTGTAAGCAAGTCGACTTCCTTGTCGTCCTTTACTCATAGGCAAATCGTATTGTTCACACATCACTTTTTTGTTGATGAAATGTTCAATTGTTCGCATTTTTTCAACTTGCTCTTCCAGCAAATTCTTTCTTCAATTGATTCTTTAATCATACTTGGAGCTCACGCATCTGAGCTTGCATGCGCTTCCAATCCAATCCAATGTTCGTTTCAACCAATCCATCAACATTGCATAATTGTCAACAATTGTTAACTTATTTGCAAGTATTCTTCAGGAAATTAGTGAGATCATTTCTTTCTTCTGATATTTTCTTGAAACAATCGTATACTCTTTTCGCAATAATGGCCTCATTTTGATGAAACATGTGCCAGATTGCTCAGCTGATTTACATTTTACTGCTCGACAACGGCATCAGTATGGTTCACCATCACGAGAAAGGCATCTTTCTGTTGTCAAAAAATGAAAAAAACTTTTTTTCATTTTTTGACAACAGAAAGATGGCAAATTCAAACCCCCGCTCTGTCAAAAATTTTTTTTTTTGACGAAGAACAATAGCTTTAATGGCTTAATTGCATATTCTCCAGCTCTTCAGAAGGATGCGCAAGACGCCAAAAGCGATCTATTAACCAATTAGTGAATCAATTCCAGCAAACTCCACAACAAACAAAACTATTCGATGGCATTTTCACATATCAAATACATCGTTTCAAAACCCATATGCGTATAATGTTTCATTGTTGGCACTCGAACGAATGTGAAATCAACATCCTAATCACGTTAACTGTTGCAATACTACTACCATCAAAATTAGACTCGCACCTCGGACTGACTCTACTCTACTCTCTCTTCCTTTCTCCTCCTCATCCTCCTCCTCCTCCTCCTCCTCCTCCTCCTCCTATCATGAATTATTGTAATCATGGTTATTATTATTGTTTTTGTTGTTGTGATAATAATAATGCTTATAATGATCATGCAAAAAACAGAACAAAAAACCATTGTCTCTTTTTTTAATCTCTTCCTCCCGCACGCACGCGCACACAATAACTCATTGTTCTAATACGACGTAAATAAACCCGTAGGCCACAGTCGCCCATCACACAACAACAACTCGACGACAGCGACAAGATGCTAACAACAAGCGCTGCCACCACCGCACACTCGCGTCTCAGAACACGTCGACTTTCGTCGACAAAAAAATTCTACTGCCTCAAACCGTTTCGTCACACACTCGACGACTACTTGCAAGAATTCGTCACCACGCGCCAAGCCAAACAGGCAACCAAATGGAACATCGTCTCCTACTCGTGGCTGCAACGACACGACCAACTGCTTCCTCTGGCGCACAGTCGTCGCTTCTGGCACGATCGTCACATCGTCATCGATCCACCACCGCCACCCGCACACGATCAGTGCATACGAGAATACTTCAACGCCTGCTACACACAACTTCAACACCAGGTGACGTTCGCCTCTTCGCAGCAGCCTTTCGAGTCGGACTTCACCCGGGCTCTCCTCAAACACGACATCGGCAATCCCCAAACTACAGACGACGGCAAAAAGAGCGACGACACATTTTGGCCCTCCATCCAAGAAGAGATACAGTACATGATGCTCCACACGTCACGCGAACGCTACAACAACGACTACGAACCGGTTCTCCTCACTCGCAGCCAAGCCTACATGGAAACAAGCTCTGACGCAGTAGTACTGCATCCGATAATACCGTACGATCTCTCCAAGATCAACATCGTCGAATTCAGCAACTGCGTCTGCTTCGTAAAACGCGACACCCCCCTGCAACGAAAGGAATTCAGCCAGCGATCCCGTTGGTTCGCCCAACTCGAAGACGACGACGACGACGACGACGACAACGACAATGACAACAAAAACGATGACGACGACGATAACAAAGACGCCGGTGTCCGCACTCAAAACGTCCGGCTTCGTGACGCCGATGCCGACACTCAAGAGGACTTTGCCGACTTTCGCGTCTGGCTTCGTCTACTCAACCACGCGTACATAGAAATCGAGCACAGTTTCCCTTCGCAGAAACACTACCTGAACAAAGACTACATCAGCCCGCACTTTCAGCACTACGAATTCCGCTTCTACGGCTTTGAACCCGAACTTTGCATACAACTTGCCACCTACTTACAACTACTACCCTTACAAGACAAACCCTGGTGCAGGATGGACTACTACATCCGCTTTTATCGACCCTACACCAGCTGGCAATGTATGCCCACCTTGCAACAAGGCTGCTGCTGCTGCGTCGATTTGGACGCCTGGGGCAACTACACGGTCGACGACACCGATGCCCAATACTTCGTTCGAGAATGCCTCGAACTCGTGCTGCCCTTCAGAACGCTGCAGGTAAAACAGCCGCCGCCGTTCGCCGCCGCCGCCACCGCAAACAAACGGAAACAACCTACGGCAGATACGGCAAACAAACAATAACTTTAACTTTTTGCTATATTTTTTATTACACTACAATAGCTACTGTCATTTTTTTTTATACTATACCAACAATAAAAAACATCATTCCTCTTCCTCTCTCTCTCTACGTCTCGTCGTCGCCTTGTTAGCTCAGTTGGTAGAGAGCGTCAGTGTCATAGTCTGAAGGTCGTGAGTTCAATCCTCACACAAGGTAGGATTTTTTTCTTTTTCTTATTCCTCGGGACTTTCCCTCGGCACATCGATCGTCCTCCTTTTTCTTGCTCCTTTCCAATTAACTTTGATTAATTGGAAATTAGCAAGGAAAAAGAGGCACCAACAGAAGTACTGCCTGCCTCGTCGTCATCATGCTGGTCATCACATTCCCCTCTTATCCCTTGTTAATTTCGGCCAACTTTGCTTGAACGAAATTTACAAGGGAAAAGAGGCGCCTGCCAGAAGTACTACTACATCATGCTCGTCGTCGTCGTCGTCGTCGTCATCACATTCCTCTTATCTCTTGTGAAATTTCGTACAACTTAGATTGTACGACATTTTACAAGATATAAGAGGTGCCAAAAGTGGGATTCGAACCCACGCATGCTTACGCACAGAAGACGAATATCGCAACACCATCCTACCTGTTCGGGAGAATGAAAATCATTCTCTTTAGAAAATGATCTTCAGTCTCTCAAACAAGTAGCAACACTGATCGTCGAAAAATTCCTACCTATTCGGGAGAATGAAAATTACCCTTTGAGAGGTAATTTTCACTCTCTTGAATAGGCAGGAGGGACATTCCCTCTGGTTATTCCCCCGATTTCCCAGCATTCCTTGCGCCTGCGCCCACCTAGCGGACCTGCCTCGCAGTGGCACATTCCATTGCACCATCATGATGTCATATCAAAACTTTCCCGCCAATATGACGTCAATTTCCCGCTAACCTCTCTCCCATGCAGCCTCCATGCCATCCCAATTAGTGTGCACTCAACCTTGGACGAGTACCTCTAAACAGCACCATGTATATATACTACTTGTTGCTTCTGGAGTCGTGTCTCAAACCAACCTGAATATAAATTAAAATTGCTTTGAAAATCGGAAACATAGCGAAACATAATAAATACTAAGGCTTTTCGTTTGACACTCATCAGAGTAGTACGTCAGAAAGAGAACGAAAATGAAAACCTAACGAACAATTATACCCAGAAGAGGATCGTTAAGTTTTCATAATTGTTCGTTAGGTTTTCATTTTCGTTCTCTTTCTGACGTACTACTCTGATGAGTGTCAAACGAAAAGCCTTAGTATTTATTATGTTTCGCTATGTTTCCGATTTTCAAAGGAATTTTGAAGTTCTGTACCGATCAAAGACTGTTCGAATATAAATTAACAAACCTTAACAGAGAGTAGTAGTGAATGAACCTAAATTGCAACAGATTATTTGGTAATCGGATGAGTAATGGTCACTTGGATTTCATCGTGTTACTACAGACCGTTTAAAAAGGTTGGATAGGGCAAGGAAAGAAGAATTAAACAGGGAGATTTTTAAACGTATTCTATTCTACGAGCCAGAATTGGGCTCTCGATCTTTAGAGCAACAGACTTACCTAAGTTCACTGCCACCTAGCGCCGTCAAGTACAAATGACTCTAATGTATGGGGGTATAAGTATATGGGGGGTATAAGTATGACAAAACGCGTCGTACGAAACCAAACGTCGTATTGCAAAACGAAATGCATTTGTCATTCAATCGTATGTCGTATTCCATTCCATCGTATGTCGTATTCCATTCCATCATATGTCGTATTCCATTGTACTGTATGTCGTAATGTGTTTTGATTGTCGTAATGAAAGAAAACCTCTGAACGTCGAGTCGTCGTGTCATGAACAGCAGACCCAATACATACTATTTAGGGCCTTCTGATCACGTTGAAACAATTTTCAGCTTTCTAGGACACTTGGCTCAAAAGTTAAAAATTTCAATTGCTCGCGAATGGTGAATAACTTTATGTATCCATCATGAAAGCCTAAAGTGGAGAAGTGAAAAATCGAAATTGGTTGAAATTTGGCTCACAAAGGATCAAAACATACTATTTAGGGCCCTCTGATCACGTTGAAACAATTTTCAGTTTTCTAGAAAACTTAATTCAAAAGTTAAAAGTTTCAAATGCTCGCAAGTAGTAAATAACTTTATGTATCCATCATGAAAGCCTAAAGTGGAGAAATGAAAAATCGAAATTGGTTGAAATTCGGCTCACAAATGATCAAATCATACTATTTAGGGCCTTCTGATCACGTTGAAACAATTCTCAGCTTTCTAGGACACTTGGTTCAAAAGTTAAGAATTTGAAATGCTCGCGAGTAGTGAATAACTTTATGTATCCATCATGAAAGCCAAAAGTGGCTGCAATTGAACTTGCCAAGAACTTGCCAATTTTTGAGATTGAGAATTCCGTCATTGCATGAAAACATTGATCAAAGTTGAACCTGCTTTTTAGGTTTTCCGCTAATAGTTTTCCGATGCCTTTTTCTGTTCTTTTTTTCAAGCATTGATTTTTTGCCCATGATCAATTTAAAATACCACGTGGTGTGGAGAAAGACAAAGGTTCGGCCTCGGCGTTGTGGTGTGGCTGAAGCCGGAGAACTTTTCGACATGGCTGAAAATACCCTTGATATGCCTTTGGATTGCAAGGTTGGATTTATAGGGGGTGGCAAGATGAGCCAAGCCTTGGCTAAAGGTTTTATTGCAGCTAACGCTTTAAAAGCCGAAAATGTTATGGCCAGTGCCAAAACTCAAGAAACAATTTCAAAATGGGAAGTAAGTAATAGGACGTATTAGGCCACCACACCAGTTGTCAATTTAAGTTTTTTGCCCCGCCCCTTTGTGCATTTAATCTAAGGTGAACTTACTGTGGTATTACATGGGTTTTTTAAATAACAGTTTTGCTTTTTAGGCAGTTGGTGCACAAGGAACAAGAGATAATGGTCGGATTATTAAGGAATGTGACATTGTTTTTATTGGCGTAAAACCTTATTTGGTTGGTGATGTTTTGGAAGAAGTGAGAGATTTTGTCACGTCAAAAAATCTCATAATTTCTATTGCCGCTGGAGTCCCAATTGTGTTTTTTGAAGAGGTAACTAGATTGCTTTTTTTGGTTTTATTCTTTTTTCATTTGTTTTTCAACTATGCTATTAATCAACTATTTCCCACTCCTCAAAGTGCCATTGCAACCATTTCAGTCTTCTTCAAGCAACCATTCATTTATTCATTTCTAGCTTGCATTGTGTAGAAAATACTCCATTTGCATACCAACGTCTTTATCCATTTGACTTTTCCATTTATAGAATCTCCCGAAGAACACAAGAATAGTTAGAACAATTCCGAATACCCCTTGCCTTGTGCAATCAGGTGTGGTAGCATACACACCTGGTCCACATTGTTCACGGATGGACTGCCAGGTTACTCAAGTCCTTCTCAGCTCTGTAGGTGAGTACATCTTCAAATTCATTATTGTTATTTCTCCTAAACTTTGTTGGTATGTTTCTACTTTTATGTATATACTTTGAAGCCTCTCTAAGGCATTTTTGGGATGCAGATGGGGTTCGCCTGCATTATAGAGTATAGAGGATCCTTACTTTGTTCTTTGAATTGTTTAAAGATAAAACTTTCCTCAGTTTAGTGATACTTTGATACCATGATTTAAAACTTAAAATTTTACAAATGCCATCAGTCAGATTATTAGTACCTAAGCTATTTATTTAGAAACAGGTCCACAACTTATAGTTGTGTTAGACACAACCTGTATAATATGAAATATACATACATACGTACATACATACATTGATATAGAAATCCTCATTAGTATCTTTTGATTTTGATTTATAAATCTGGAGATACATGGCAGTGACTTCATAAAGTTTTTTTCATTTTTTCAAATATTTTAAAGGCAGAGCAGTTGAGGTCCCAGAGCCTCAGATTGACATTGTCTCGTCACTATGTGGCAGCAGTGTGGCCTGGTTTTTCATGATGATTGAAGCTGCTTCCGACGGTGCTGTTAAGTGTGGTTTGCCAAGAAAACTCGCAACTGAACTTGCAGCAAGAGCCCTGGCCGGGGCTGGCCACATGGTCCTGGAAACTGGGAAGCACCCTGGGGAGGTAAACTCTATCAACCCAAATCAACCAGCAAATATTTTCTTTCAAGCTAGTGGAGTTTTGCCTTGCAATCTTGCTGATATTACATGTTCAGATCAGTAGATATTTACCTTGGAATCTAGCAGATTTCAACCTTACAGTTTAGCATTCTAGCCTTGCTAGTTACAAGAAAATTCCAATAACTCGAACTCGAGATAACTCCAACTCGAGATAACTCCAACCTTGGATAACTCAAACCAATTTGTATTTCCGTTGAGAGTTTTGTTTGTACTTTCTAACCCCTGATTATTTGAACATTCTTGAATTAGCAATTTTCATTGATTCTTTGGAGGGTCGAGTTATTAAAATTTTCTTGTAGAGCTATGTAAGTTAGCATAGTTTATTTTAAGTCTATCAAGTTATAGCCCTAAAATCTAGCAGATCTTAGCCCTGTAATCAATCAGACTTAGCGCTTACATATTATTAACTGGATTTCAGGTATATTAACTGAATTATTTTATTTCTATTTCAGTTAAAAGACGAAGTCACATCCCCGGGTGGTTCTACCATTGTAGGCATCCATAGTTTGGAGAAGGATTCTGTCCGTGGAAGTTTTATGTCAGCCATAGAGGCTGCTTTTCAGAGAAACAAAGAAATGAACCCCAAGGCTAACAAATAAGGACTGACAGAAGTAAGATATTAATTTCTATTTAACTTGTCTTATAGCAAGAATTATTCAGGAACCAATAGTAGACTTTGAGATTGAGAAAGAGATACGTGATAATTAAAGTAAAGTTATTTTTGCGCAGCAAAGAACTATCTAAAAATCTATTTCAAGAATTGTGATATCACAATAAATTGTAGTTGTTAACTTCTTAACTAAGTTTGAAAATCGTATCATCCTTGTTTAAAGGTCTCTTGTTCTTGAAACGTTTTTATCATTTCGTTAGTTCTTTGTTTAATTTCATTGTACCATTTGCACGTTTTGGGCCATTTTGATAGGTCGAATTCAACTTTGTCAATAACAGAAAGATATATTCCGACGTAAAAGTCAATGAAGTCTGGGCTTTCCCCTGATATGAACTTGGTCTTCACAATGATATAAAGCGCCGAAGGCGCTAGATACCTGACTCGCGTCGAATCAGTGACGCCAATAAAAACTTGGCGGCCATCTTAAAAGGGGGCAAAAAGTTGATGTTGGTCATCAAGTCAATACAGAAACACTAAAATTCAATGCTTGTTTTGGGGATAATAATGGTGAAATAAGTCGATATATACATATTTTTACAGAGCATACAATATGATGATACTATTAAAATTGCTGGAATGGCAAAAAACGCACCATATATCAGTATTTTGTTTTTTTATTGCGGAACGATGGACCCGGCCTAAATTTATTGAATTACAAAAACGTTGTAAATATTAATACTTTTGGATGTACTGGATAATATGTATGCTCAAATTAAAGGTAAGTGACATGGTCTTGACATCCCAAAAGCTTATTAAAATATTAGCTGATGCGACACGGGATTTTACTGAAGTATTTTAAAACTTTACCAAAATCTGAAATTCCAACTTGAGTAAAACCACACGGTTTTGCCTGCTAAAGGTTCCACAACGAGGAAAATCAATTATCTTCAGCCTAAGTGACTTTAAATATGTAACAGAATATCAGACCGCTACAATTCTTTGAATTAATTCACTTGTAAAAGGTATTAATCTGCCATGCCACTGCGTTTCCTTTCGAATTGGAGAAGTGTTGTATTTGCTAATATTTCAGTAAGCTTTTGGGATATGGGATATCAAAACCCTGTCACTCAGCTTTAATTAGAGCTTATAAATTATATCCAGTAAATCCAAGACTTTTAATTCAACAACTGTTTTTGTTCTTCGATTAATTTAGGCCTGTTCCATCGTTCAGCAAAAAATAAACAAAATACCGATATTTGAAACGTTTTTTGTCATTATCTAAATTCTACTAGTATCCTCATATTATGTGCTCTGCAACAATATGCATATGTCAAACTTTTTTACAATTATTTTCCTCCAGAGCAAGCATTTAACAACTTTGGAATCGTTGATTTACAAAAGCTATTTGCCACCTTTTAAAATGGCCGCCAAATGGCATCACTCTTGTCTGCACTAATCGTGCGGAGTCAGGTATCTAGCGCCTTCGGCGCTTTATATCATTGGGTCTTCATGAAGTATTTCATCTCGAGGCTATCCAACTGTTCTCGTGTCGCCATTTCTCCGAACTCGAGCTGGGCGGCTTTCCCGTCGCCTAGAAGAGCTTCTTCAGCATAAAGTTGTGGTGCAACAAACTCAGTAACGACGGATCTATAACAAGACATTTTAAATTTCAAATGCTATGGTGTGATTGTATTTTATTTGCTTGAAATATTATTACACGGTAGGTTTTATTTGGTCGAACTTTCACGAGTCGAATAACCACTGTTCCTAAATGTTAATCCAAGTTTTTTATAAAATAAAAAATTGCATACCTGTATAGAGACCCACTTGCCCAGTACAGAATTGATTCGTTTTTCAGTCGAGTTTGTAATGTCGCTCCAAAACCTTCGAAATTTGTGAACTTTTCGGCAACATAGAGTATTACAGCTTGACTATATGTGGAGAAAAATAATTTCGATTGTTAATGCATGATTTTTGGTTCAATGATTAATGATTTATGATTCGCAAATAATGATCTTTGATGGATGATCTTTGATTAATGAATGATGATCTCTGATTAACCATTGATGTTGTTTGATTAATAATTGATTATCTTCGATTAGCGATTGATGATCTTTCGCCAAAATTTGATGATCATTGATTGATATTTGATTAATGACTGATGATTAATCACTGATTAGACTTGATTCATGATATAAAGTGAGTGATTTCAAACGATTTTCGCTCACCTTCCCCAAACTCGTACATTCCCATCAACCAGTAGAGGTCGAATCTGCAATGGATTGTCAAAAAACATTTCATCATTCTCTTTGTTGAATTCGAATATTTCCACTTGGGCTTTCGTCTGCAAAGAACCAGATATATTTACTCAATTGGCTAGAATTTCACTCAACGACATTTATTTTGGCAATGTCACAGGTTTCTTTGACCCAAGAAGGCCCACACCACCTGGAGCTGCCGGAAAACCCATCTGCATTTAAAAATAAAGTTGCTTGCTTTTCCACAAACTTCGAATTATTTCTCTCAGACAACTATGAAGTCTGAGAGAAATTTCACAACATACATCAACCATCGACCCGAGAGAATCGATTTCTATATGGTTCAAATTACATGTCTACTTCTCATGAAAAACTAGTCACATAAAATGAATATTTTCTTACCATGAGGACGTAGAACCATGCTGTTCTTGAAGCAATATCATTTTTATCAATGTAAAGTCGTGCCATTATATTTCGAATCACTTTATTGTCTTTTTTCAATCTTCGGTGAGAAATTTGGATTTGGATTTAGCTAAATACACATTTATTTTACAAAGCACACAGCTTTTTACACAAATGTTTTTCAATTTTCTACGCAAATACTTGTATATCTCCAGCTTTCCAGCTCGAGTTCTCGGATATAATTTCTCAAAATTTGCAAAATGTTTTTGTTTGAACAATATAAAATGCCCATTATAGTTACAAGATCGTGCTTTTCTTTCATTAAATATTAAAGAATGAAAGCTTAGCAGGTCGTCCCAGAAAATCCCTAAATTGAAGCTGGTTATTGATAGTTCTCAAAGAGTACATTTCTAATTTCAAAACAATTATAGTAACAATGAATACCTACATTTCTTTTCACCAGTTGCTTTTCACCAAAGTTCACTTCACTTCAGAAACTTGATAATATATAATAATATAACGAATTTTGTTCTCGGTGGGTAAGATTTAATAAGGTCGGATATAATCAATGACTTGCCTTTTTGGAAACTGTAATTGTAATTCTTTCTAAATTTTTTTTCTTAACAATAATAAACTCGAAACTGACCTATTATGCAATATATTCCATTCTGTGTCTCAGCCAGTACTCTCAAAGCAGCATTTAAATCTTCAATCCACGCTTTTGCAGCTGTCTTGTACGAAAGATCAGGAGATATTCAACATCAGTTCAGCCTGCCATTGTTTGACCATAACCCACCACTAATGACGCAATAATTACTGGGATATTGTGGTTTATCGTCACAATTGTTGCTAAGAGTTACATTCTTTAAGTGGTTAAAATATTAGTCAACACTGCAGGGGCTGAGATTTTCAATTATTTTTCCCTTCTTTCGCTTTCGTTGTCTAAGTTATCCTATATTAATCAAATTCAGCATTTTTAATCTAAAGTATTCACAGTTTTGATAATGATTATAGGCGTGTGGTCCTCCATGTTTGTTTGTTCAGCCAATCAAAAGACTTGAGCCGTTTTAATTGATTATCAAGCCTTCTTTTTGCAAGCAAAATAGTGGGCCTAGGGACGTTCTTTTCGGGGGGCGGTGCTTTTTCTGGCCGAATGAACAGCAGGGGTAGTACTGAGTAGTTAATATCAAAACTTCGTTCTACAAATCTGATTTAGAGCTCCTGAATAACATTACTGAGAGTGCAACTGGGGGTTCGATGCCCCCAGCAAGCACCCTGTTTCCTATGCTTATTGTTACAGTTAACTAACCAACAGACTTTATTCCTTACACCATATTCGTAAGATACTTGTTATATTCCTAAGAAGCTCAATTATTTATTATACACGACATTTAGTTGAAGAATATTTTACTGTTATAGGAGGCATTTGGGCTCGATTTGCATGGCCTGACGATATAACAACTGACACATAAGATGAATAGAATCTAGTTCGCACTTTGAGGAACCAGTTGCTGTGGACGCTCACCGAATGAGTAAGTGATAGATCATAGCTCATGTCTGTCTAATGTCGCTCGATGCATATTGGTTTGGTTCACCAAAATTACCCCCTCCCTCCTTTATTCAAGAGTGCTTGCTTGGTGTTGTTGTTGCTGTTGCTTGAGTTGCTGCTGCTGTTGCTGTAACAACTGCTGGAGTTGTTGTTATGGTCCGTTTTGTCAGGGAATGTATGGAACGGCCACTTTGGTGCGTGTTCATCGTATCGCTACGCGATTTCTTTCTAATTGGTGGCAACTTTGAGTAGTCCTTCGTTTTCAGGGTCAGCTGCGAGAACAGAACTCTTGTTATGTCGGAGAATTCATCGTTGTACGTGTGCCATGGTTTCCCAAATATCAGCTCTGCAAAAACAAGAATGGATTTGTTGTTACAGTAAAAACCCGTATATAAGAAACTCATTTTTTCTGATCAGGCTTAACAGTTTCTTATAAAAAGAATAAAATTTGAAAAACAGGCTGGTGAGTTTCTTGAGTTCCTTATATAAAATTAAAATAACAGGACCAGCCCAGGAAAAAAATGATATTTTATGATAAACAATATATTCTATTGTGATATATTTTTTACTATAATGACCATAGAGATCTCTATGATGATGACAGTTTGACAAGTATATTATAAATAGTATGCATCAAGGTAATTTAAGTCAGTTTTCACCAGAGCCCCATATCAGATCATAGATCAGATGCATGTGTTTACACTATACTCGATGTTTAAAATAAAGGCAGCATAAACCTTACAGAATCACTTACTTGGTCGCAGCGACTTCCAGTTCAAAGACGCTATATGTTTCGGTTTTTTAGGTTTCTCAGGCTCAGGTTCGGGTTCGGGTTCAGGTTCAAGCTCCGGCTCCGGTTCGGGTTCTGTATCGGGTGTCGGATAACGCACCCCTCTTCTCGTCAGCGGCGGTGACGGGCTCTCGGGTGGCCACATGGAATCCTCCGAGTCGCAGGAGCAACTTTTGTTCGCTTTATTATCATCCTCCATCAATTCATCTTCTTCACTCTTTGCTGAGACATCATCGTTGACGTCACTATCTCCCCCCTCCATCATATCCTCCCTCTTGTTCTTCATGCTGATGTCCACGTTCTTTACAATGGCAAATGATTCTTCCGATTCAGCTTTGTCATCTTCATTCGTTTTTTGTTTTCTTCTTCTTTTACGTTTCTTCTTCTTTTTTTCTTCTCTGCGCCTGACATCCTTACTGGAAGCTCTGCTTTCTTTACCAAAAATCATATTGTCGTCTTGTTGTTGCTGTTGTTGCTGTTGTTGTTGTTGTTGTTGTTGCTGTTGTTGTTGTTGCTGCTGTTGTTGATGCATGACCATCGTGTCTTCCTCAACTACAGCATCGTTCTGTGTAATTGCCGGACCACCGGCAGCCTCATCATCAAAACTGCGCAGCCTCATTGATTCTTTCTTCAGCATTGGCGGCCTTCTGTGTGTCGTTTCTTCGTCTACAAGTCGCATTGATTTTTCTAAATCTCTCGATTCTTGCATCCATCCATTTTCGTACACCACAGTTAAATTATTCATCTGCCCTTTTCTTTGCACGCTAATCCATCGCATGACTTTTGCCTTTTTGCTCACGTTCGGTAGTTTCACCAAGTTTTCTCTGATCAGCTTCTTTCGTCTTTGATTTCCTTTTACTAATTTCCTCCTTATTTTATCCTCGATTTTCTGATTAACTTTGTTATCTACTCGCACGGGGTCCTTTCCCAATTTTGCCATGCGTAGCCTGAATGCTTTTGTTGCTCCGCCATACTGGTTGATCGTTACGTCACGAACCTTGTGCTTCAACATGAAAGCTTGCACAAACAACTCGTCCAGTTCTCTCCGCGTCTTTCTCCGCTTCACTTTATCCGGCTCATCTGATTCCTCCCTTATTTGCTTCGCCCTTTGGCGCTTCAAATCCTGCTTGCTCGCGCCTTTCTCTTCCACGTTTGTGGACGATTCATGTAACCTTTTCGCCACGCTTGGCACGCAGTACACGTCATCCGAATCACCAGCCTCGCTCTTCGCTGAATTCGACATCGGCAGAACCACCCCGCCAGGCACGTGAGAATGGATGGCGTCACTCTCGTACTCGTCTAGCTCCGTGGCATAGTAACTGTACCGCGAACTCTCCGTAGGAGTGGGAGAACGCAGGATGTCCGCTGTGCCACCACGTGGAAGCATCTGCAACATGTAGGCCGGTTCAGGAAACGTTGGTTTCGTCGGCGTCTCAGCATTTGCTCCTTTTTCTTCTTCATCATCGTTTGTGTTGATGCTGCTCCATTTCTCGCTCGGTTCTTCCTCCTCCACCGGATCATTTGCGTTCTCCATCTTCCAGATTCCCAGCTCCAAAAGCACGTCCTGGTCTTTGAATTGGTCGTTCTGGCTGTCTGCGATTTCCTTGATCAATCTCATCTCTTCTGGCATCTAAAATCAACGTCATCCATCAACCTATCACACACAATTTCCTCTTCGGTACCTCCCTGCACCTGAGACCCCCTAGAATACACACCCTCTTGTATGGCAATTGCATGGCTTAAGCGAATCCTCCCGGGGGAGGAAGGGACGTGGAATTGAGTCCTTGTCATGCCATCATAAGTACGAATATTTATACTGGATAGCCACTTCAGCTATGATAGCTGTTATCAATTTCGGTTCAGTTGGTAAAAACCCTTACCCCCAGAAATTCTGGGTACCCATTCACCCTCGGAAGGATGGACAGCTGAGTTGGCTGACGGCCTGTAGTTCGTGGTTCCGACCATATGTGGATTTGAGCCAGTGAAGGCATTACCTCTAAAGGATCAAACCCAGCGCCTTAACGACTAGGCTACATCGTGCTCAATTCTCACATGTGCACGTGTTTCTAGCTTAGCATTTAACGCCACTGTACTACATTCCGATCAGCCAGCACCCCTGAAACCGAACTAAGCTCAAATGCATCAAAGGGACAACAATTAATTAAAAAGTCGAATGAAATCATGATGTTCAGTCCCAATGCCCAGCTCGGCGTCAGCATGGGAGCATATTCATTGCTGTTATGAATACCTGCTTTCTCACAGAATTATGAGAATCTCTTCGTAATTCTGCACACTTTCTTACCACACCCCCGTCCCTCGCTTGAATTCACAACGCATATCACTGTCTTACATTGCATTAAACGGGGGGTTTTCTGTATGAAAATTTACGTATAACTCACGTCATCCGTGTTAATAGACGATTGTTCCGAGTCACTGTCGCCTAGGCCAAGAATCCCATCATCATCATCATCATCACCATCATCTTCTGAATCGACGGAGGAGCTTTCATTTAACTCGCGCGACTCCGAAACAGGTGATGTAATCATGGCTCGTAGCTTTTCAACAAAATCATTCAAGATGGCCTCCTCTTTTTCTTCGTCCGTCTCTAAATCCGGGGTTGCAATCCTGTCGTATTTGTCGTTCAAGTCCGGATCATCCAGCGTCGCTTTCAAATACTTCGCGTTCAAATCACCCTCAAGAAATTTTGCAAACATTATTGCTCTTGCAGTGTTCTCAAATTTATTCGAATCTTGGTTCGCCATCATTTGCTCGTAATCACTGTCATTATCTTTGTCGTTGTTATTTTGTGCCTCCTTCGCATCATTTCCAGTTTTCTTACCCTCCGCAGCGTCCTCGCTTGGCTCAGCTTGTGAAGGCTGCGCAGTGACACTGTTTTGCTCTTGGAGAGATGGCAGTGAAACTCGTCGCTGTGTTCCCGCCGGCGTCGCAGAGGTATTATCGGCATTCCCTTTACTCTGTGAGGCTGCTAATGCTGGCAGTGTTGTTTGTTGTTGCTTCTTCTGCGCTGCCGATTTTGTTTTTACTGCGTTTTGAGTTTTTCCAGTGCTCTGCTTAATACCAGGCAGCCCGTCTCCCTTCACGGAGACTGGTTTTTTCAACGCGTTAGCTTTCCATTTTTTCAGCGGCACATTGTTGCTCGCAACCATTTTACTGTCCCTACTGCTACTCTCTGCCTTTACTTTTGGATTTTTTACTGAAGTTATTGAGCTCTTTCGTGTTGCCATCACGCTTCACAGCATTCTTAAGTCACTATCCTGCAAATAGAAACAAGTATTTCAACGAAATCGCGATTATGATTGCTAACTATTATAAATATGATTGCCAACTATTATAAATATGATTACTGACTATTATATTGCTTTTATGTTGTTCTTATCGCCATTATGATTGCTAACTGTTATAAGTACTATTATAATTAACCTTAAAGGGAAATTAAAAAGCTTTTTCAGTTGCAATAAAGCCTCGTTAAGAAAGGATTGCGATGTATCAACAATCCAGATCATGATTCAACCACTTTGCCAGTCAAAATATTTACTCATAGCATACAAGTTGTTGTCGAAAATACCCACTCATAACTCTATTGGCACGTTGGTATAATTTAATTCCGAACGCAAATGCATAGTCAACATTATGATTCAACTCATTGATATTCTATGACCATTTTGCTTTGCTTACGATTTAAATCGGATGACATGAAACGGTATGTTGATGACATTGGATGGATTTTGCAGGTATGGGCACGGAACCACTTCAAAACAGTGTTGTAAACATACAAAAAATTTCATATTATTTCGTACAGTCGGCAGTAAATTTGTTGTTGAAAGAATTGCTGAAAGACGACCTTAAGTAGTAAGTTTGGTTTTGCTCATATAGACTCTTATGTTGTTGCTCACACTATATGGTGAACTACCAGTGAAAGCAAACATACTTATTATCAGATATTGACTCAATTGTTAATTCCACTCGTAGGTTTTGTAGCGGATGATACCATTTTACATGTGTTGGTATAGCTTACCTCTCTTGCGTCTTTCAGTGCGCTTTTGCTTCTCCTGTTTTTACTTTTGTTAGTATAACCAGTCGTTTGGTCGTCTTATTATGTTGCTGACTTTTTTGTGTTGCTTCCATCGCCTGGGCAACTTCTATTTTCGTGTTCGCATCACGATTACTCGATTTATGCCAGCACAATAATCTTGCAGGTATTTATCGTATTCGCTATTCATACTTGGTTTCACGTTACTCATTCAAGCAGCACGTTATTGGTCAGATCACCACACGTTTAAATCAATTCGTTTCTCAGTACATCACGTCGACGTTCTATATTGATTGGTGGAAGAATTAGCATGTGTATCAGAGATATAGTTGGTTTTCCGTCCCATTTCCTTGCAATCCAGGGAATATCTGATGTCACAATCTTCAAAGCAGTGATATTATTAATTTACAACATTTCTGTAACCCCCCTGTTGCTTGCCATTCTGCAATTATAAGCCAGTGTGACTTCTTGTCACAGACGGGGGTGCAGCTGTTACAGATTCCATTTCTCTGTAGTACGCATGATTACAGTAGTGTTATTCGTATCGTAATTTTGAGGAGAAATTAGACCAGGAGGGACAGCGTGGCTTGAGAAATAAAGACCATTTTTATTAATATTTTGCTTTTGTGGCTGTCGGGGATGGAAATAAATTGATTGGTTTTTTCTATAAATAGATGTTTTTCTAATCCGCTGCTATGATGACGATTATTTGGGTCATTCAGTATTGATGAATTATTTAAATGGACCTGTTAAGGCACGATACCAAATTTAATTTCACTCAATAAGAATTGTACGCTCAGTATTTGCCAGCGCATTTGTCAAACTCTTATTAAACGAAATATACTGTAGAATATATAACGTACTTGTTTGGTTAGTCTAAATTCTCTCATCTAATATCATTTTTCTTTCTTGTCTCTGAAAATTAGAACATTTTTTGAAAATGTGGCCCCAGTCCAAGAACTAGATGCTTGGTCGTCATCTGACTGTAAATTCGTGCCTAAGGTAAGGTCGCTAGATTCAAGGTTTGCGCTCCAAGTATTTATGCTACAGAGACTTGATAAATTTTGACCTCTGCAGGAACCTATGGTGAACTTGAAAATCGAAAAACATTGGAACGTTTTTGGAAAATGTGGCCCCCAGTCCAATAACTAGATACTTGGTCTTCATCTGACTGTAGATTTTTGCCTTAGGGGCCCTTTACATGAGCAAACTCAGACCGATCTGAGTTTCAGATCGGCACGAGTTCATTTCGGTGTCTGGTCAAAGCCCTTAGAGTGTTTACATGAGAACAGGCGAAATGAAACTCGTGCCGGTCTGGGTTCGTTTCGGTCTTTCAGACCGATCTGAAAACTCAGGTCGACCTGAAATTCTCATGTAAACAGAAATTTTTTCAGATCGGGGCGAAATGAAAGGAAATCATTGCCACAGTTGCCTCGATTCCATTCAACGCATGCGCAATTTGTGGACTGTATAATTTCAGACCGGCTTGAAATTCCATGTAAACGCAACGCAAAAAAGCAGACATCGCAAAATTTCAAACCGATCTGAAACTCAGACCGGTCTGAGTTTGCTCATGTAAAGGGCTCCTCAGGTAATGTTAAGATCACTGCACAAATGCAAAATCATCACTGCACATTTTTGTTTCATTATTGCAAAAATTGGTCATCACTGCACCTTAGATTATTGCCTGCATACTTTTTTACATATCTATATTATCTGTATTTACAATTCAAGCTTGGATGCATTGGTGTTCAAATATTTTGCCGCTCTGTGGCATCATCATCATCATCATCAGTGTTTCTTATTGCCAAGTGTAGCTCCAATCAAGCGCCGAAGTTACTCTTGCACACTTGGCCTTTCATCCGTCATGCTTTGCTTTGCGGGTGGATCTCAGCCTCGCTTTGCTCCCCAAGTTGTGAGCTTGGATTTCTGGTAGCTTGATTCTGTCTCTTTGACATGCATACGTTGCCCTACTGATCGTACGGTTGTTTTCAGTGCCACTCAACGAGCCAATCGCAGGTAGCGAATTGGTCGTGTATGTTCTTTTCCTTACATGTTGTTGTTGTTGTTGTTGCTTGAGTTTCTGTTGCGCTATTAATTGTCGTGCTGACTGAATTTCATCCATCTCTCTTCGATTGCATGCTAACAGCGCAGGTCTGTTTTTCAAATCGTTTATCGAGAAGGGCTTTCGCAAGGACAAACTGTTGAATATGGCTCGCCGAATCTTCGAATTGACTTCGTGGTAGTAACTCGCTGTCACTCCGGGCTTTATTGCTGCAAGAACAACAGAAGGCATGCTTTATTAGTTAGTCGAGTCTTTATATTAATCAGTGCCAATGAAAAATGCATGTCTTGGTATATATCAGTACTAATGAAGTGAGTCTTGGTCATAGATACCTAAAAACCATGTCAAAGAGGTCCCTTAAATACAACGAAGGTTAAACTGGTGGTTGGATAATCTCATACCTGGTTTTACGTTCGTCCATCTGATTGAACTGCTTCCTGGTTGCCACGCCCATTTGTTTGCGAGTTTCTTTTGCTGACCTTTCTTCGCTTCAGGCTCAGATTCAGCTTCAGATTCGGGCGTGTGAGTCTGGAATTCGTTCTCGCTTCCAAGCATCAAATTTGGCGATTCTGTCGGCCATATTGTTTCTTGGCTTGACCGCGATTCTCTGCCATTCAACATCTTCAATTCATCATCATTATCATCACCATCACTATAATCATTATTAGCTTCTAGATCATCACGGCCAATAATTTCGTCTTCATTTTCAGCTATTGAACTTGTTTGCTCTTCGGTTTTTCCATCTTCTCTCACTTCATGCATTGCTTTTTCTTCCTTCTCTTCCAGTCTCCTGCGCAATTCTTCTTCAAAGAAATCATGATAATATTGCCGAATTTTTTCTGGAATCTCTTCTTTTTTGTCATTCCTCGACATTTGCGAGTCGAGAGACGATGTCGTCCGTGAAGTCAAGCAGCTATCCCTTCCCGTGTTTACAACCGACACTCCGCTATCACCAAACGACCATTCTCTCCCAATCTCTTCCAGAATCCTCTTGGAATTGTTTTTAAACAAACTATTAATACCAGGTACGCTTTCATCCCCGCTGAAATCTCCGTCTTTCCTCTGCTCTTCAATTTTTTTCTCTCTTTCCCGCCTTCGTTGTCTCCCAAGAATAAGTCTTCTATTCTTACTTGGTTTTGTGCTCGGTGGACTTGGACTGTTATTTGTGCTCGGTGGACCAGGAGTTTTGAGCAGCCATTGCCAGCAGTATTTTTTCTTGTTTGCTTTTGGCAATGACGTAAGGATGTTTTTTGTATCTCCTCGATCGAATACGACCACCGATGGATCTTCCATGCCTTCCAGTATTAGTTGGTTGTATTCTTCATCTGAATCTATTATGTTTGATAATTGTTTATTTTGTTCACTGTTTTACTTGATTTATTATCTTTTGAATATTAATTTTGTTTCAGAATCTGTTACATCTGTCCCTTTTTTCTTTTTCTCTTCTTTCCTCTCTCCCACTTTTCCTTTTTCTTTTTTCTCTGTTTCTCCTTCTCCTTTCTTTCTTTTTCTTCTTTGCCTTCTTCTCCTTCTCTTTCTTCTTCCTCCTCCTTCAAATAATGATAGACAGGTTCTCTAAAGTTTGAATATCACAGACTCATCTTGTTTTCTTTCATGTTGTTTTTCTCTGATTCTGCTGTCATCAACTCTTTTTTTAAATTCTCATCTTTTGTTAGCCGCTGACTTTGCTCACACACCTTTCTTCTTTTCCATTTCCTTTCTCGCTTACCATCTTCTTCATTTCGAGCTGCACTCTTATCTTCTCCTTCTTTCGCTATGTCTGCATTTTCTTTCTCTACTCTTCTTTTTCCTTCGACCACACTCGTTTAACTTGCCTCATTTTCTGTTAAAAGCTTCTTCGTTCTTCCCCTTATCACACCTGACTCCTCTTCCTTCACTTCTTTCAACTTCGGATGCCTGCCCAACAAAAAATACGGCCTCGTTCCAACTAAGTCTCTCATTGAAACAAGCAAACTCGCTTTCACGATATCGCTTGATAAACTCTCCAGCAGTTCTTCTTCTCGTAACATGTTGCGCTCATCAACCCGACACTCCCACATATTGAGAACATCTTCAATTACGCGGCTCGCCATGTCGAAGCTTGGCTGTTGCGCCGCTTTGCGCTTTTTTCGACAAGGTCTTCAACCAGAAACAGCACTCGCTCTATTGTATAACTAACAGCAGCGAGTTTCGTTTGCTCTGCTTCGAGTTTTCGCTTTATACGAGGTATTTCTGGATCTGGTTTCGGAGAGCTTCTGTGTTTTTTTACCTCGATATTTCTTATCATGGCATCTTTCAAACATCTCCTTTCGTTTTTTCTTCGTCAGCAATTTCTTATTTCTGTTACTTATGTTGAATCCCTCATTCCTATATCCAGTGCTATAATTAGTAAATGGATATATACAGCCCCTGCTATCGTTTGTTTTTGGTTTTTGATGCTGAGTGGCTGCATGATTCCCCACTGCTATCATTCATCGTAAACGTCTTTTCGTTGAATGGTGAGATGTGTTTGTTCAATTCATTGTTAGATTCAGATCTGAATTTGGATTCAAGTTTGTTTGTGTCTATTCACCAAGTTCGTCATTGTTTTTAACACCCCAACTCCGTCTCAAAATTGTTTTCTTCATCTTCCTTGTTTACCTCCTCAAACACCATTTGTTTTTCTCGAACATGCTCTTCCCAGACTGAGATTCATCCCCAGCTCCAGCTTTCTTGATTCATCCGCCTCGATTCCATCGAGTTTTGGCTGTTCAGCAGTGGCAACAACAGATATGCAAGCACCCCCGCTTCTTTAACTTTGGAATCGAATATCTACTATCTGCCACACACTACAACAAGAACCACTCAACTCTCCACTTATTTCTCCATCCAAGGACACAGTTCCCTCCATGCCAGGCTCAAATACATCACTTTCATATTCCTCGAGCTTTGAAACGCATCTTGAGTAGATTATATCCGGAGAAGAAGATTTCATCTCTGACGATGACTCTTCCACCTCCGCAGCCTCTGCTATCATCTCCTGCACAGTGTCTCTCTTGATGCTTTGATGTTTTCTCTGTCTGAAATTGTTGTTTCTGTTGCCGAGGCATTTTTTCGCCGTTGACTTAATCTGCTTCTCCTGCTACTGTTCCTACTGATCCTGCTTCGTCGCTCCGAGGAGAACTTCGATTCTGTTTCCTCTGCCATCGATAAACCTAAGAAAGACAACATCGTTACCCCTTAATTTTCAATTTGAAATGGGGCAGGGAGGGGATACGCTCTAACGGGGTTGGTAGGGAGAGAAAGGGGGCTACAAGAACTCCCCGAAAACAAGTCTATCAACGACAATGTGCTAAAAAGATAGCGTCGATTTCAGTCCTGTCCCCTCTTGGCAGGTGAACGACTGTAATGTACTATTTTGTGCCTTGGTTGTTTTGAAGGCCATTCCATCCATGATAATATGATATTTTCATCAACAAAGTAGAAATTTGACATGTAATGTGATGTGTTTTATATAAATAGCCTTGTTGAGCAATCCTATACTTATGAATCGTAATCATCTTCATTTACCTTCGAAGGTGAATCCATCCGAATCTTCTTCAATTTCCAGGTCCGAGTAATTGATATCTTCTTCCCAATCACCTATTTGGGATTCTTCCTCGTCTGGTGCATCAAAATCATCTTCATCTGTTTCAATTATCTTATCCAGCTCTTCATCTGTTTCCTCTTCTTCTTCCGTCACCTCTTCACTTGATTCATCAACATCTTCGTCATCTTCTTTCATTGCTGCATTTTCCTTCAGCATATCTTCCAAATCAGAATCAATAGGAATGTTCGCATCTTCCGAGTTATTGTCAACGATTGATTTTTTTGCTGCTTTCTTTTCATTTTCTGCTCGCTCAACTTCGTCCTCATCTTCTGTGTCTTCATCCTCATCTTCTCTTTCATCATCTTCTTCTGTTTCCTGTTCTTCTTCTTCTTCAACAGCGCCCACACTTTCACATCGATCCAACTCATCATCACTCATTTCATACCTTCAGAAAATTTATTCAAGCAATAACATGTCCACTCGTTGATTAATGGTTATTTTGTCTTGATATTTACCGTATTTCCTCGATTAAACGCCCTCCCTCGATTAAACGCCCCCCTCGAATAAACGCCCCCTTATGCTGCCAGCTTTTGTAATAAACACCCCCCTCGATTAAACGCCCCCTCTTTGTGCAAAACCATGGCGACTTTCATTTTCTACGTTGTTGCTCGATAAAACAAGGCTCAACTAAACCATTTTCTTTTTTTTGGACCAAGTGACAGGGCCTGTGATCTTGTACTTTCTAATAAACGTCCCCCTCGAATAATGGCCCCCTCGATTAGGCGCCCCCTCAAAAAGTGCCGAGATTAATAAACGCCCCGGGGCGTTTAATCGAGGAAATACGGTACCCGAAGATACACATGAGTTGATGAGCGACATATATTGACGTAAATCTTTTAATAAGCCCCCATCTCTGAATAAACCTCAATCTATAACCCCCACCCTAATAATCATTTGCATGGGTATTGAACCAAAAAGTGTCATAACGTTGAAGTTTTTTAGTCAATGTATTGCAAATAACAGAAGCTTAAGCCAAGAATTTCATGAATTGACTGCATACTGTAGCTTTTATGAAGCATTGAATAAAACTCCAGCTAAAATTTATTTTTTGCATATCAGCCTCCAAAGGCTTATTCAAGGACTTAGGGAACCTTACCTTGTATTGTACATTATTTTCAATTGTTTTTCTAATTCTTCGTCTTGTTCATATTTACTGTTTAAATCACCACCACCTTGTTTTCCAATATTTATCGATTTTTTTCGTTCCTTAAAATCCGACTGCAGCTCGAATTTTTTTTTCTTTTCTGATTCCGCGAAGGTGATGGCCACTTTGGCCACTGCTTTAAACTTAGGCATTTTATTTGGCTGTGTTTCAGTGCGTCTCTATCTCATCTTGCAACGTGGGTTGTTCATATTGTGCCTGAAATTTAATACAACTTAATTTGTAGTTGGTCAGAGAAGCTCCGCTTTATAACGGCTGATAAGAAAAATTGATAAGAAACTAAACCACCTTGACGATGTTTTCAAAGTTGAAAAGAGCCCCAGGAAACTTTAGTTAATTTAACGAACAAGCACTAGTCAAGACATTTAAGGCCCCGTTCACACGATGCCGGATTCACTTCGTTTCGGATTCCATAGGCAATCCGATACGAAATTTTCTCCTGTTCACACGATGCCGGATTCACTTTCGTTTTCTGTTCACACGACTACGCTCCGCTCTGCGCGCCCCACAGGCCCACATCAATGCCTATTGTTAAAACAATTGCCACGTGACAGCTAAGCATCACTCACTCTTGAGAGTGTCGAATAGTTGGCGCCAATGCTTCAAATAGAGGTTCTGGAGCGCAAAGCGTATCGGATTCATGCGTTCACACGAGCCCAAAAGCTATCCGATATGAAAAGCGATCCGAAACGTTTCACCTTCAGAGCGGAGTGATTTGACTCCGGAAAAGCGATCCGAAACGTTTCGGATTGGCATGGTGTCGTGTGAACAGAAAGGCTATCCGATATGAAAAGCGATCCGAAACGATATGAATCCGGCATCGTGTGAACGGGGCCTAAATTGTTAGATTAGATTAATTGGTTTTGTCAATTAGTTGCACAAAAGTTAACTATACTGCAGAAATCGTTAAAAAATGTTGAAGTTACTTACCTCTTGTGATTGAGGAGAAAATGTTGGATTACTTATGTTTGTTATGTACAGCCGAGTATTGTTATTATTATCAACTTTGCTGGTACTAGTACCAAAATCCCCAAGCAGAATCTTTGACAAATTTCAGCGCAGGAAACACAAATAAGTATTCACATGAGCGTTTATTTCAAGGTGGACATCGACATGAAATAGCAGCACATGAAGACCTCGTTGTCCCCGTTTTATCACCAGTTCCCCACACGTTAGACACTACCAGCTGTAAACATTTATCTCTCCGGCTTGAATATATTAATTTCCAGTTGATTACCAGTTCTATTTTATCAAAGTGTTATAATTATGAAAGTATCATTTCAGTTAGAACCGTCCAATTTTCGATAATTCTCTCAGTTCTAGCATTTCATCTTCTTGCTGAAAAATGGCAATGTGGGTGGTATGGAACATGTTACTTCTTAGCAACAAATTACAATGATGGTTCTTGAAAACCGAATGTTGCTATTCCCGTGGTTATTTAATGTTTATATATCGAATTTGTTAAACAACATTAAATGGAATAAATGTCGCTACCCGCTCACTATTCTTAAGGTACCAGCAATCCAGAGAGCCACATACTATGACCCGTTTGCAATGCTTGCTGACAACATTTTTATACTGTATTAGCCTCTCGCTAGAGCAATCATGTTTACATTGGGAAGGCGGGGTGGGCGAGAAGTAAACAAAATTAGGAAAGATTATATTTATTATTAAGAAAGATTACAGCGGATCAAAACAAGTAATGTAACATGATTAATATAATTTTTTATATTTCATTATAGTTGGATAAACACTAAGCAAGTGTACACGCTTTTTTTATAAGGAACCGTTTATAAGGAACCTACATGTAAAAGGTAAAAAAACTTAAGGAACTTTTGCTACTAAAGGCCAAATCACTAAAGGAACTTTTTAATTTTGAATATATTTATATTTCCGCACAATTTACAATTAGGAAGCCGGTTCCATTGATTTTCAGTACTTTTACATTATATGAAGCTTCTTCATGTTTTTACCTGTTATCTTTTCACAAGTTTATAGCAAAACGTTGAATTTAAATGCTTTTCCTGCGTCTGTACTAATTATGTCCACTAAATGCGAACTTAAAATTAAGGAACTATTAAGGAACTTTTACAACTACAAAGTGGTCAAAACAGGTCTCAAAATAAGGAACTTAAAGAACTAGGCCCGAGCTAGGTTCCTTATAAAAAAAGCGTGTAGCTTGACACGACTAGCATAGTCATAACAATCCTCTTATGACTATGTTCCTTATCTTATCTTATCTTATCTTATCTCTACGAGCTCGGCCCACACAAACCTCTTTTTTTTGCTTCAAGATATAAAGTACGCACGCGTAAGTTCTTCCGACCTCAAATATTGTGGTTGCTGTTGCTATTATTTTTTGTTTAAAATTGTTTGGGTCATGTTGTTCTTTGTTGCGATTTTAATATTATTTTTCGAAGTGTTTCTTGTTAGTTGCCATTTTGTAGCTTCGTTGGTGAGTTTAATTTTTAATGATATTTGCTAGATTCTAAGATTATTTGTTTTGCAATGGATGAAGCTATTATAATGGGTTTGATCAACGCACCACATAAAATACACAGGCCAGGTCAGTAAAGTGATGATGTGCCAAATCATATTGGTAAATTTCTGAAGTATTTTTTTCAGATCAGTAATGTGAAGTGCAAAAGTTATCACAAGGTTTTTGGACTTGGAAATGAACTGAAGGAAAGCATCAGCGAGCTTAACAAAATAAATCCACAGGTAATAACGTGTTTTGTAGTTTTTGCTACCACTGTCCACTAACCTGGCCACTGTGCTGCTACTTTGCTACCACAATTGATTGAACAGTGGCAAACAACAGGGAAAATTGAGACAGGCTGTCCCCAATTGGGGGCACCTACGGCCATCTCAAAGCTTATCTCTCTTCCCTCCCACCCACCAACATTCATTGGGAAATTTCCATATCACTCCTTGTGATTTTTTATAACAGAAAACGTTTGCAAAATTTGCCAGAGCCCAGAGGAAATGCAACAAACTGAAAGATGAATTAACAGGCATACGTTAGTACACCATACAAATCATCACAATAAACAACTTCTCATGATGATTGTCATTTGATGATAATGATGATGATAATAGTTGCAATATTCTTTCCAGTTAAAGAAAGAAATTATCTACATGCAAATCTAAAGTATGGATTGAAGGTTGCTGTCTATGTACTTTATGTAAGCCATCTGAAATAGATATTTCACCACCAGATACTTGTATACTTGTGATCATCAGAATCATTATGCCTGAATATACACTGTTTTATTTTATAAAAAATAATGTTTATGAGAATGTTCAGGCTCTATTTAAGAATAAAAATGGAGTGTATCGAACCCCAATAAAAGTGAATGCATTCTTTTTAACAAATTTTGTACAGACTGTTAATTTAATTTTATCTCTGTTTGATTTCAGGCGATATGCTCCTTTTGTGTAATTGTTCTGTATAGAAATACACCATGTGCTAGCATACCAAGTCATTGGTTTACACCACTTGGAAAGATCCTATCATTTCCTCTGAATGAACCAGGTTTGTTAAGTGAGATTGTTGGTAATTTCTTTGCAACAGTCACAGTACTCGAATGCAGTATAATATGCAGTGTAATTGTCACGTTTCTTGCTTGTGTTATGTTCTAGGTGTGATTAGTGTCCCTGTTTGGATGGCACTGTGCAGATTCGTTTTAAAGAGACTTGTGACCAGAATCTAGGATTTGCTGCAATATTTTCACAGCAGAAGTTCTTCCCCAAAGAGGGCAGTTTACTTGGAGTCTGGCTGCTTTCTCCACAAATTTGTTTTATTAAATTCAAGAATGTATAAAGTAAAGCAATTTTATTACAATGTGAAATCATTCTTTGAGTTAAAGTATTTCTGTATTTCGGTTTTTATTATAAGGCTGTAATGGCACGGTCGTATATAAAAAGGTTAGTGGATAAAACCTTGTTTATTCAGTAATTAACGTTTTGGCCATAATTGTTTATTTCTGTTGTGTTGATCAAATCAAAGCTGCGAAGGTAATGGACCTAGATTTGAGACAAGGCCGTTTGTCAAGGAAAACGCCTCAACCCCGCCCCACAACGACCCCCCCACAACAACCCATCCCATCCCACAAAACCCCCGGCAGTTAGAGACCTTCATTTGCTTCCAAACTAGTGTGTTGACAAAACTCATTGTGTCCAGGAAGGGACCAATTATGCGCATGCGTAATGGCGATTCAGCAGATTGAACAACAAAATCGATTTCGATAGACATTAGACAAGACAAGACAGCAGCCTTGTGTGGATTAATTTTTCCTCCTGTTTCACAATAGAAAGCCCAAAGAAGACTCGTTTGAATATTGATATACGTTGTGAAATATATGTAACAGAGAAAAGAGGAGCTTTTGCAGTATGAAAAGAAGAACGCTCGACGCTTCGAAGTTGAGGAGGCCGATTAGAAGATCTCGAATTACTGACTCCGTTCACGGCAGGTGCGTGCATCTTATCATCATCTCGCCATTTCATCACTGCTAATTTATTTTCAAACTTCCTTTTAACGCTTTCAAAGTAATGTGCAACACATCAATATATTTGGTAGAAATGATAATAGTACTCAAATAATTCTAATAATAATAATAATAATAATATCAGCGTGAAGGTGGGTGAAATATTGAGACAAGTTGTTTCTTTCACTTTCCAAGCTCAACGGGCCTAGTCTTTCACCCTTTTCCCTTTCATGACGCTGCAAAATTGCCGATAGCTTTGGCTTTATATTTTGCAAAATGCCATTTTTCTCAAGGTTTCTACTGCAAATCTCCTAACAAAATAAGCCTTGACAGTTAGTAAATTATCAATAAACTTATTTGCAATTGATGAACCAAATTTAAGGGGTGGAGTTGGGCTTACCCCCAGACAAATATTGTCTCTGGAACATTATCTGATCTTGATAATAGAATTCTTTCTTCTCGAATAATTGCAGCTCTACCACTTCTTTAACAGGCAAACAAGGAGTGTTTCTTAATTGTTGATTTGTTTTTACTGGTGTATATTATTTTATTAATATATACAAACATACACAGCATATTCATATTTTTTATTTTGTTCATTGATAATTTATTTGCTGTTTTTTTTTAGTTGGTTACTGTATTTGAGATTCTTTATTGTTTGGCTCCTTGTCATCACAATGGATTTTCTTCTTGAGTTCAGATTTGAGTTTTTATGGCCATTTTGGCTGTTAATACGCAGTATCTACGACTCTTTTCGATATCAAGGACTTGTAAGTTTTCATAAATCATTCATAGCAATTTTCTGCTCTTATTTTATTCAGCTGTTTGTCAATTACCACCAGAGGATACATTTACTTTTTTAATAAGAAAGCATCTATAAAATACCAGCACCCAAACATCAGTAAAGGTTAAGAAACTGTATTATTTGAGGCACAAGACTTAAGAAAGTGATTTAATTTTCAAAATAAAGAAAAATCACGAATTCATATTTTTTCATTGAAACTTTTGGTTGGGTCACGTAAAAGTGAAAAAACTTGTGTTATGTTTTTGTTCACATGATGCTCTTGTTATCCTTTTATTCTCCAGGTAATATTTTTGAGAAATTAATAAAAATAGTCCCATGAAACTCTTAAAATAGAGTCCTAAAATTTTGTGATGCCTTAAGAAACTGAAGTACTGATTTTTGAGGTTGGCTTCTCATAAAAATGGGTGTATTCTCAATATTAAGACACATTTTTTAAACAGAGAACAAAATTCTTATTAACAATTTGGTGAGGAAATTAACAGCAGGTTTTGATCACCTTTGATCAACATCAATTTTATTGAAATCTAACAGCTACACATTTAAGCTATTAAGTGGTAGTTGGTCAAAACAAAGTGATAATTGCAGAAATATTTTGTTTCATTCCATCTTGACATTTCTTTTAAAGTAATTGGTGATTATATCTTTGTTTCTACTGTCTAGCGCTTAATAGTTGAATTATATGCAGTTGTTAGATTTTAACCAAGTCAATGATGGCCTTTTTGATCAAAATATGTCTTGTTGAAAAGAATGTTGTGAAAATATAATTGCTGTCATAACAAGAATAGATTTTTATCATATCATGAACAGGAGTGGTTATGAGTGCGATGTTTTTAGAGATACGCCTCTCACGACATTTCTTATCTCTACCTGGATACATCAAAGTTGACTGTATAATTTTTTGCAATTTTTTATTTTCAGGGATTGACAATTCTATTTTTTGTTGTTACATTGTGTGCTGATCTACTGTGTCTGGTTGTGCTGCCCGTGCATTGGCTGTTTTTTGCTGCCAGCACTTATGTTTGGGTTCACTTTGTTTGGAATACAGGTACGCTATGCTTCCACATTGACATGTAATACATAATGCAATGATACTATTCTATAATGCCATGTGCAAAATTGTACATGTTCAGAGCTGAACTGAAAATTTGTTTGTACCTGTACTTTTTCGTACCTGTATTTGCAGAAACAAGCAAACAAGGCAGTATTTATTTGTTAACACAGGCTGGGGGTTGTGGCAGCTTATACTAAGCTGATGTGGTTTTATAGCTTGTGTCCCCAAAGTTATACTCTTGAACAAATATCCTGGTTATTCATTTAACAACTTCGGAAGGATGGATAGCTAGTTCCGAGCATTCATTAATTCGAACCCATGAACGTCACCCTTCAAAGATACGAACCCCAGCACCTTTTCAACTATGCTGCACCACCTGCAAATTTCCAAACAAAACAAATGTCTGTGATAGATATCTACACTGTTTGGAAACATTTTGCAAGATGTAAATTCTTAATAGCAACGATAGTTGTGTGAAAACATTGAATTACTACAGTTGGGTTATATTGATGTTTGAAAGTCCACATGGGGGTAATCTCTTCATGAAATTGTTCTTCAACAATACTCCATCCATCTTTACAATATCTCAACCACACATATCCAGTATTCTTTATATTAGTGCCAGTACTTATATATTGCTAAGTCTATTTGGATAAGTATAACACACAAAGAAGAACAATTGATTGGTAGTGATTCAGAGTTTAACGCTACCGGAACCTCAGACAAACTTGCTCTGCCACAGCAAAACCTTTGCCTCTCTACATTCTGATATTGCCAAGTCTATGCATGTAATGCTTTTGTATGTAGCTTTGCAATGTAATTTTTAATTGTTTATCCTTCATTGCAGACAGAGGTCTTGTTTACCGACGTTGTCGCTATGGTTATTATTTGTTTACGTTGAAGCCTCAGTGAGATTACGAGGAATCAAGACCATCCCTTTTCATTTGGATTTATGCAGGCCTTTTGCTGCACACTGGTATGTAGAAAACACCCATTAATATCATCATCATCGCCATCTGTTTTTCAAGAATGTTTTACTAGCTAAGCTACGATTTTTCCAGCCTGTCTACAACTTCATGTATCTTGATTCTACTCCCTCAAATGCCCAAAATGTTGCAGATACAGTAAAAAACTCGCATATAAGAACCTGTAAATTTCCCTTCCAGCCTATTGTTCCAAGACAATAGGCTATTGTTTTGTCTATTTTTTTTGAGCAGTAAAATCACCCTGAAGGTTCTTAATCCATTGGTTCTTATACGCGGCTTTTTACTGTACTAATGTTGCTCGAGATAAACTGCACATGGTGCACTTATTGTAATGCTTCGTATAGCCACCTAGGCGTTTATTTGACTGTTAGAGTCTTAGACGGGGCGTTTAATGTTATGCATTATCTAACCATACTCGAAATATCTAGTAGTGCTAATGACAGTAGAGTTGATCATTGATAGCATATGGGTTGGTGAAAGTACTGTGTTTATCCCCTCTTAGACTATACAATACAGGTAGTGTAGTTTAAGGACACTGTTAGAGCACAGTTGGTATCACACAGTTTGAGCGGATCATTCCCATTCGTTCTAGCTGTGTTTAAGCTCTTCGTCCGATCTGAGTTGTTTTGATTTACGTCCAATTAATCTTTGTTCCTCCCTGCTTTTCAGTATTGGTTATCCAATGGTCAGTCTTGGCTATGGCTTTAAAAGCTACGTAGGATGTAGAATAAAACAGGTGAGGCTCTGTTTCCTATCGTCATCAACACAAGCAACGCGACCATGTGCAATGGGAGGCTGGGAACTATCCAGCCGGAGAATTACGGCGCGAAATTCAAGATATCTCTTGCGCCATAGATGAGAAAAACTCTAGGTTCTCTTCATGCCCAGCTGGAAAGGAATCAAAATGAGAAGGGGAAAGCTTGGGGGCTTTGTTGTGAAGGTCATTGTACCCCAGAGCTGTTTTTTTCAAAGGGGCAATCAATTTGTTTATTAATTATTCTTTAATCATGTCGTTATTTTATTTTATTTTAGTATAAGCAAGAAGATGTGTCGAAAGAAAATGATTTTTATCACCAATTAATATCGTACGCACTGCCACTTGAATTGCAAAAACAAACTAATGACAAAGGTATATTCTTATTATTTTATTAAATCTATTTCAAATATCCCTTTTGAAAGAGGAAAACTACGATTGAGATGATGTTTGGAGATTATGTTTGCCCACTATGTCAGGTATTGTAACGGAGGTTTTCAACTTTTGTTTTGCAGTTTTACCTGGCCGAACTTCGGATGATAGTTTGACGTTGATCAACAGAAAAGCCCAACCGCCGGTTCTAACCAATGGTATAAACACAAAAACGGATGTTGAAGCCCTGTTAGCACGGGAGGCCAGCAAACGAGGACTGCGTCTGTCTGATTTGAAGGCGGACATTGAAGATAAACAGGGCGCACTGTCGCTCACAGATCTTGAATTAATATCGAACATTCCCGCGAAAACTATTTCCATCGATCGCAAAGCATTAGCGAATGGAGATTACGAGAACGGCGGTGTACGGTTGGCCGGGTCGAAAACAAAAACTGATTCAAGGAGAATTACATTTAAAACAAATCAACGAGTGGTGAATAGTGAAATTATAGTGGATGATGATGATAATAATGAGTCGGATAGTTCAGAGTCGACGGCAAGTAGTGGCATACTGAAAACAAGCTCTAACAACTCTCCGAAATCGGTTGGTTTTTATTTTCTCATGCTCTCATGTTCTTGTGCTGTTATGTTCTTATGCTGTCGTGCTCTTGTTTCTATACTCTTATGTTCTTGTGCTCTTATGCTTTTGTGCTCTTATGTTCTTGTGCTCTTATGCTTTTGTGCTCTTATGTTCTTGTACTCTTATGTTTTTGTACTGTCGTGCTGTCGTGCTCTTATGCTGTTGTGCTCTTATGTTCTGATTGTTTTGCGCTGTTTTATTATTATGCTGTTTTATTATATCTATTATTATTATCTTTTATCAGTTCTTGATTTTTTTTGCTGTTACAGTCCTATGTGATTGCATCTTGCTATTATTTTTCCTGCTTACTCTATATCATCATTTGCAGCTATAGGACTTCATACAGACGTGAAGCCCTGTTCAATTGATAAAGCTTGCAGATGCACAAGCACTCCTTTCTCTACCAGCCTGCATATTATTTAACCTACTGGACCCATCGGCAATTGATACCATTAGTTGGATTAGAGAGTCTGATTGAACGATTGTATGCATTCAGCTACACAAGATATCATTTTGTATCTGTTTGTTTACCATAGGCACGAGACAGCAAAGCTATTGAAGCATCGCTACAAGCACGAATTCGTGATGAGAATCAAGCACGGTACGTTATGATTAAATGATTATAATCAACTAATCAATGATTTGCGATCAGTTCATTGATTGTTTCTATGGTTAATGTGATATTTAACTTGATGGCTACGATTAGTAATAGCTCTCTTTTGAATTAACGAATTGATTCTTATGATTAATCATTTGATTGCCATGATTAATCATTTGATTGCCGTTATTAATCATTTGATTGCTATGATTAATCACTTGATTACCATGATTAATCATTTGATTGCTATGATTAATCATTTGATTGCCATTATTAATCATTTGATTGCTATGATTAATCACTTGATTACCATGATTAATCATTTGATTACCATGATTAATCACTTGATTGCCATGATTAATCTCTTGATTACCATGATTAATGATTGACTGTTTTCAATTGATTATGTCACAGACGCAGATTAGAATCACAGACCAGTCAATTGGAATCTGATATGAAAAGACTTCGGTTTGAGTTGCATTCGAGCAGACAACAGGAGACAGAGCTGCGTGCTCAACTCAACACGAACTACGCCAACGAGAGATATCTCAAGTCGGAAATCTCCCGATTAAGGACAGAATGTGATGGATTCCAACAGAAGTATGCTTATATTACACTTTATTGAATCCAGACTTTGATTTTTTCGTTTTCTGCTTTTATGCTGCACCTTCGTGCACAGTAAAAACCCGCATATAAGAACCAATGGATTAAGAACCTTCACGGTGATTTTTCTGCTCAAAACAATAGACGAAACAATGCCCTATTGTCTTGGAACAATAGGCTGGAAGGAAAATTTACAGGTTCTTATATGCGGGTTTTTACTGTATTGAGCACTGTCATCACGAAAAGATCGAAGTACTAATTTCTACCTTGGAATCCTGTACAAAAACGACTCTTAGATTGTTCAAGTTTCAGTTTCATATAATTCAATCGTGTCAATTCAATCGTATAGTTCAAATGTATATTGGAACCCCGGTATCACGATTCACGAACCTTGTAGGAAAACAACAATATTAAATTTATCAGTAGTTTATCAGATCTAGGGTGGGTTTTACCATCAAACCATTCAAGGGATATTCATGTGTTTAGTTTGTTGTTTGGCGTATGTTCGTCGCAATATGTCATTCGAATATACGTCATATTGTAGGGGGATGGGGTGGGGGTGGGGGTGGGGGGAGATTCCACTGTGCTTTCCAGCTGTTTGCTTACGACTTTGCTATCATATTTTACCAACCTATATTTGATTGACGATAATAATTGTGACGAGGATTTGGAAGTTTTGCGGAAGTTTTTTCTTTTATGATGAAATTAACCATTAATTATCTTTTGTCATCCACGAGTTGTTGTCTGTTTTTTAAGGATAACCTCGCTTTCAAACACGAGTAAACAAGACAAGGTGAGCGTGACGTCATTGGAGAAGAAACTGAAGATTGAACGTGAGGCGAGGAATAACTTGGAGCAGCAGAAAGATCCAAACTTCAGCCAACGTGACAACCACGACACCTGCGTGGCCAAACGACAAGACCTTGAGCAGGAGCTCGTGCATATGCGTGGCAAAATGACGGACCAGGAAGAGCGGATCGCGGAACTGGATGCAGAGAACGAGGAATTGAAGCGCAAATCACAGGACAACGAGGGATTGAAGCTGAAGAAAGAAACCGAGTTGTTGTACTCAGCTCTCACGGCAATGCAAGGAAAGAATACCATTTGGAGAACAGCCTGAGCTCTGAAACCCGTTTGAAACTGGACCTGTTTTCGGCCCTCGGCGACACTCGAAGACAACTGGAAGTCGTGCAAGGACAGCTGGCTGTGAAGGAGAAGGATCTCGAAGCTTTTAAAGCGAAGATTGCCGAAGTCATGGCTGTCATGCCGCAAAATTACAGCGACGGTTCATTGGCTGGATTCGTTTCTCATGGCAACCATGTTGATGCGTCTGGCGGAGGTCTGGTGAAGACATCGTCATACATGCCAACCACATCCTCCTATCTGCCAACCACATCGTCTTATATGCCCACCACATCCTCCTACAACCCCGTAACAAAGAATGGCATCCTCTAGAGAACACTATCGTAGTGGTAATTCTTTATCACATAAGGGTACGTATATTTATTGCTTTTCAATTTTATCCAGGTTACGTACGTGGCTTTCGTTTATTGGTGCGTCTGTTTTACTTTTGATTGATTGATTGGTTGGTTATTACGTTGATAGGATGGTGTTCATGCTGGTTTGGTGGGTCACCCCGGAATAATACGCTTGATGCATTTGGTAACAATGCAAGTTGATGAGTTTTCCGGGGTTTTAGTATATAATGTAAATCAGTGTGTTCAAACACGGTCTACATTGGACGTTGTAAGCACCCGCGTAAAACACCCGGTAGATTAAGAACCTTCATGTTGATATTTCTGCTTGAAGCAATAGAAGAAGCAATAGTTTATTGTGTTTGAACAATGGTCTATTGTGTTTGAAGAATAGCCTATTGTGTTTGAAGAATAGGCCAGAACCATACGAAATACATGGGTGTTTACCGTACCGCTTTACTTTTTGTGATGAACCTCCGAACACATTTGATCCTTTCCTAATTTTTGGGAATTATTTTGGTTTCCACTGGTCCAGCAGAACACCAGTTCTATGATCGTAATAATCCTGTTAAACTCTACTCTCTTTCTTGGTGTTGACTAAGGTTTCGCTTGATATTCCTGGGTCTATAATACCTTCCACTTGCCACGAAAGTACATAGTTTTATGCGACTACGGTTTACTTATTGACCGATTGTTACCGCAATGACCGAATTTCCCTTACAATCCTATAGGGAGCCTGGTAATCCAGGTTAATACGTGGCTAATGGAATCGTATTTAAATTGAACTTGAAACGAAGCAGCAGCTAGCCTGCGCTTTGTAGTAATTCATTTCAATAAAACCCATGTAGATCAAATGCAGCACATGTTCTTGTAAAATTACCGCATTCGTAAATTGCCTTTATTGTTAGTATCGTTATCGTTATAAACAAATAGTATAAAGATTCATCACCATCATACGACCCTTGGCTGATACCCACAGTGTCCTTGAATGCTGTTTAGGCAGTGGTATTACATAGCAGTTACTAGCAATGATATTATCTTCTGTGTCATTTGTATAAAAAGCCCCTTGTATTACACATCAATCTTTGGATTTAATTATACTACGTACTACTGTCTTTAGATGGTGCTGAGTTGTAATGTACGACATGTTGTTTGGCTGTAATCTGGAGTAAGAATCAATTCTAATTGTATAGTTGTCTTTTAGCATCAATTTGGTTCATATTTGCTGACAATAATTGTTGTTGTTGTATGTTGTGTCAATCTTGTCTATACCCTCGTGGGCTGGGCATTTCGCGCGCTATGTCCTTGTGACGATACAGCGTTCGAGAAGAAGAAGCAGGGCTGGTCATTTTGTTTCATTGGTTTTGCGCGTCCGTGTTTAACTATGATGAAACACAACAGGTCATTCTCACATGGGGGCTTGCGTTTCGATAGAGCTCGCACTACGAATCTAAACTACATTGGAATCCTGATGTAATGTGCTTTGAAGGTAACCAAACAATGTCAAATACGTCGAGAGATCGATAGTTGACTGTAAAATGAAGCAGTTCAAGAAACAAGTTGTTTAGCTGAGCATACAGGGAAGCATAATAGATGTAGCAGCGTTTTATCCCGAGGTATATATCTACACACAAGATGTCGAGATTGCTCCATTATACCCCTCTTTGCGTGGTTCTTTTTGCAAATTCGTTCCATGGTAGACTAACAGCTTTTTTTCTCGATATGAATATCCTATGCTTGCCTTTAGCTGTTTTCATCCCAACTTCCAATATTTTCAAACTGTCAAATTTAATGACTTCATTGTTGCTCTCTTCTCTTCTTATTCTATCAATGACGTCACCGGGCTTGATCTGCGGAGGAAAGCGAACAGAATTGACCTGTGAGCACAGCGGAAGAGATATTTGCTGGTATTATCATATTGACAATGTTTTGATATCGAAATATTGCAAATTATTATCCAACCTGCGTGCTTTTCTTGTCTACAATATTTCCGTTCAGATAAAGTAGTTTTGAAAGAAAAAATAAGTCTGTATTCCTATAAAAAATCAAAATAGTTTCAGAACGAATGGACGTGGAAAGGCTGTATGTTGCTGCGGTGGAGAGTGCTGCGGAGGTAAAGCAGAGCAGGGTGTAATCGTCAGGGTTGCCATATTGGCCTTTTTAAGGCCAAATTGCTCGATTTTGGCCTCTTTTCATGTTGATTTGCCTGAAAAAATAACATTTGGCCTGACACTAAAATTTGGCCTTTTTTGGCCTGTTTTCTGGAATATCTTGAAATTCTTGAAATTCTGTTTATCGTTGTTTATCGTTGATAATAATTCAGTTATTTTCGGTTCTTGAGGTTCACGTTCTTTCCTAAATATACATCTACGCATGCGCAAAACGACATTTTATGACGTCAATTTAGTTTGGCCTATTTTTGACCACTTTGGCCTCTTTTTGAAGCTGGTTTGGCCTGCTCGGGCTATTCCTCGATGGCTCAGGCACGAAAATGCGCGAACCTCTGCCAATCTTTCACGCGTATGCGCATATGGCCTAAGCGCCAGCGCGAACCTGAGCCTATCTTATAAACACATGGCCAGTATTCCTTTCACACGTTTTCATTCGCACTACTTCCATTATTTTGCGATCATTAACCTAAATATCCACAATATCAGTGGAACGTCGTGGACACCTGTCATAATATGGGAGATGACAACAACATGTTTGCCACGGACTGGTGGTGAGTTGAGTTCTGGAATCTATTTTGCTTGCGGAGGTAACAAGAAGTTCTATGGGCATGCAAGCAAGGACATCTATGAAATTAAGATAGAATACAAAATAAGAAGAAACAAGGACAGGGCTGGTGAGTATTCGTGTGGCCCAGGCCCTGGGCCTTTAAAGTTCTTATTTTTCCATGGCAATGTGGAAATGTGGGGAATATCATAGCATATAGGCAATGGAGTAACGTGGACAGTGTGGAGAGCGTGGAGAACGTGGACAGCATGGAGAACGTGGACAGTGTGGAGAACGTGGACAACGTGGACAGTGTGGAGAGCGTGGAGAACGTGGACAGGGTGGAGAGCGTGGACAGTGTGGAGAATGTGGACAACATGGAAAACGTGGACAGTGTGGAGAACGTGGACAACGTGGAGAACATGGACAGTGTGGAGAACGTGGACTGTGTGGAGAACGTTGACAGCATGGAGAACGTGGACAGCGTGGAGAACGTGGACAGTGTGGAGAACGTGGACAGTGTGGAGAACGTGGACAGTGTGGAGAATGTGGACAGTGTGGAGAACGTGGACAGTGTGGAGAACGTGGACAGTGTGGAGAACGTGGACAGTGTGGAGAACGTGGACAGTGTGGAGAACGTGGACAGTGTGGAGAACGTGGACAGTGTGGAGAACGTGGACAGTGTGGAGAACGTGGACAGTGTGGAGAATGTGGACAGTGTGGAGAACGTGGACAGTGTGGAGAACGTGGACAGGGTGGAGAGCGTGGACAGTGTGGAGAATGTGGACAACATGGAAAACGTGGACAGTGTGGAGAATGTGGACAACATGGAAAACGTGGACAGTGTGGAGAACGTGGACAACGTGGAGAACATGGACAGTGTGGAGAACGTGGACTGTGTGGAGAACGTGGACAGTGTGGAGAACGTGGACAGCGTGGAGAACGTGGACAGCGTGGAGAACGTGGACAGTGTGGAGAATGTGGACAGTGTGGAGAACGTGGACAGTGTGGAGAACGTGGACAGTGAGGAGAACGTGGACAGTGTGGAGAACATAGATATATGCATGCCTTAAACAATGTAGCAGCAGAGACCATTGGGGCACAATAATCAAAAGTCTTAAGTTTTTCACAATTACCTGGTTTGTGGTATGGTTGGTAATTAAAACCAATTAACAAATTTTCTATCTTATGTAAGAGTAATGCCAGTATTAAGTATGCCCTTGGAAAACATTGAAGATGTTTTGAAACATCCTTAATATGTTTTTTCCGAACTGAGGTTTCTTATAAAAGTATAACAGATAGCATATTTTCCTGATGCAAAGATGTAATAGACGCTACAATCTATTTGGTGCTTTAGTGCAGATTTTATAATTATTACAAAATACACTTACATACACTTACAAAAAATAACTATTTTCATAGTTATTTTTTGTAAGTGTAAATTATTGTACGTTTTGAAAATTCATGCTCTATGGCTTAAGAGCTTTGTTCAGAGCTTTTCTATTTGTTGTTCACCTATGTGTTTTTTTATATTGATGTATTTTCTACCATTCTGCTGTTAAATTTGTTGGTAAATCTGCATAAACATGAGACCATTTATTTTTTAATAAGGTAGCGAAGATATGTTACCACTGAAAATGAATTGAACTCACTTCACTTTTATTCTATTATAAAGTGGTACTTTATATTACAGTGATGTTAATACATGAGCTATACATTTGTAATTTAAAAAATAACGCTGTTACATGGCGGCCAGATTGTGATTAGCTCTATAGGAGCTTATTTTTTGGAACCATTACTTCAAGTTAGTGAACTATTCAACAGCGTCCAAGTTCTTATTTATCAGGTTATCAACATGTAATTTTCAATACTACTAGCACGAGATGGAACGTATTTTATCAAATGAAATTTAGGCTAATTAAATAATTAGAATGAAATGAAGAATGAAATTAGCACCTCTTTTATCATCTGTTGCAATAGCGTAGAGGTAGTGCCATGGGTGTGTAACAGAGAAGGTAAGTGGTTCAAGATGCGCTTCTGTACGGATGAATTTTAATACTTTTCAAGCTAATTAAATACTTAGAATAAAATTAGCACCTCTTTCATCATCTGCTGCAATAGCGTGGAGGTAGTGCCATGGGTGTGTAACAGAGAAGGTAAGTGGTTCAAGATGCGCTTCTGTACGGATGAATTTTAATACTTTTCAAGCTAATTAAATACTTAGAATAAAATTAGCACCTCTTTCATCATCTGTTGCAATAGCGTAGAGGTAGTGCCATGGGGTGTGCAACGGAGGAGGTAAGTGGTGCAAATTGCATTACTTGAAAAATGAATTTATTACATTTAAATCAACTGAAGCATTTAGAATGGAATTACATTGACAGTTGCATCATTTCGATCATCGGTTGCAGTAGCGTGGAGGTAGTGCTACGGGGAGGGTAACCAACAAGGTAAGTGGTGCAAAATGCGCTACTTGAGAAACGAATTTATTACATTTAAATCAACTGAAGCATTTAGAATGGAATGACATTGACATTTGCATCATTTCGATCATCGGTTGCAGTAGCGTGGAGGTAGTGCTACGGGGAGCGTAACCAACAAGGTAAGTGGTGCAAAATGCGCTACTTGAGAAATGAATTTATTACATTTAAATCAACTGAAGCATTTAGAATGGAATGACATTGACATTTGCATCATTTCGATCATCGGTTGCAGTAGCGTGGAGGTAGTGCTACGGGGAGGGTAACCAACAAGGTAAGTGGTGCAAAATGCGCTACTTGAGAAATGAATTTATTACATTTAAATCAACTGAAGCATTTAGAATGGAATGACATTGACATTTGCATCATTTCGATCATCGGTTGCAGTAGCGTGGAGGTAGTGCTACGGGGAGGGTAATCAACAAGGTAAGTGGTGCAAAATGCGCTACTTGAGAAATGAATTTATTACATTTAAATCAACTGAAGCATTTAGAATGGAATGACATTGACATTTGCATCATTTCGATCATCGGTTGCAGTAGCGTGGAGGTAGTGCTACGGGGAGGGTAACCAACAAGGTAAGTGGTGCAAATTGCATTACTTGAGAAACGAATTTATTACATTTAAATCAACTGAAGCATTTAGAATGGAATTACATTGACAGTTGCATCATTTCGATCATCGGTTGCAGTAGCGTGGAGGTAGTGCTACGGGGTGTGCACCGACCAGGTAAGTGGTTCAAGAGCCAGGTAAGTCATTTAAGTTGATATATAATGTTAGCTGCACTGACTACCATAAAATAAATAATTAAATAGATTAGATAAATTAGATAAGTGATGATAGAGAGTGAAGTTTAGTTGTCGGATTGCGTAGTAAGAAGAGGTTCGAGCCAGAAAAATAGTTAGGAACAGTTTATCTACCAGAACGCTGATATTAGACTAGAAACATAGTGATAGAGGCGCATAACAGTAATGGGACATCGCGCAAATGGCCTTACTTGCAAGGGGTCATACGCTGGCGCATAAAAATCTAAGGGGAGGCGGATCAACTTTTTGTTACAAGAAAACACCTCTAGAGAAAACGCAGAAGGAATTTATCCTCCCCTTGATTTTCACGCATCGAGCAACGTCCCCTTGCTCAATTCAACCACGTGCGCCATGCCTCCCTTGGTCTTCAACCTGTCTTTGTTGTGTTTTTGCGATAACTTACCATTTACTTTACGCGAGAATGATCGAAAGTAAGTTAAACATTTAGATATCAGAGTAATCATGGATAAATGAGAATTATGCTTATACCAATGTAAATTGACTTACCTTCACTTCATACCCAACCACTTACCTTCTCTGTTGCACACCCAATGGCACTACCTCTACGCCACTGCAACAGATGATGAAAGAGGTGCTAATTTCATTCTTATTTTATCCTAACTATTTAATTAGCTTGAAAAGTATGAAAATTCATCCGTATACAGAGTCGCATCTTGAACCACTTACCTTCTCCGTTGCACACCCCATGGCACTACCTCCACGCTATTGCAGCAGATGATGAAAGAGGTGCTAATTTCATTCTTATTTTATCCTAACTATTTAATTAGCTTGAAAAGTATGAAAATTCATCCGTACAGAGTCGCATCTTGAACCACTTACCTTCTCCGTTGCACACCCCATGGCACTACCTCCACGCTATTGCAGCAGATGATGAAAGAGGTGCTAATTTCATTCTTAATTCATCCTAACTATTTAATTAGCTTGAAAAGTATTAAAATTCAGCCTTACAGAACCGCATCTTGAAACACTTACCTTCTCTGTTGCACAACCCATGGCACTACCTCCACGCTATTGCAGCAGATGATGAAAGAGGTGCTAATTTCATTCTTATTTCATCCTAACTATTTAATTAGCTTGAAAAGTATTAAAATTCATCCGTACAGAGTCGCATCTTGAACCACTTACCTTCTCCGTTGCACACCCCATGGCACTACCTCCACGCTATTGCAGCAGATGATGAAAGAGGTGCTAATTTCATTCTTATTTTATCCTAACTATTTAATTAGCTTGAAAAGTATGAAAATTCATCCGTACAGAGTCGCATCTTGAACCACTTACCTTCTCCGTTGCACACCCCATGGCACTACCTCCACGCTATTGCAGCAGATGATGAAAGAGGTGCTAATTTCATTCTTAATTCATCCTAACTATTTAATTAGCTTGAAAAGTATTAAAATTCAGCCTTACAGAACCGCATCTTGAAACACTTACCTTCTCTGTTGCACAACCCATGGCACTACCTCCACGCTATTGCAGCAGATGATGAAAGAGGTGCTAATTTCATTCTTATTTCATCCTAACTATTTAATTAGCTTGAAAAGTATTAAAATTCATCCGTACAGAGTCGCATCTTGAACCACTTACCTTCTCCGTTGCACACCCCATGGCACTACCTCCACGCTATTGCAGCAGATGATGAAAGAGGTGCTAATTTCATTCTTAATTCATCCTAACTATTTAATTAGCTTGAAAAGTATTAAAATTCAGCCTTACAGAACCGCATCTTGAAACACTTACCTTCTCTGTTGCACAACCCATGGCACTACCTCCACGCTATTGCAGCAGATGATGAAAGAGGTGCTAATTTCATTCTTAATTCATCCTAACTATTTAATTAGCTTGAAAAGTATTAAAATTCAGCCTTACAGAACCGCATCTTGAAACACTTACCTTCTCTGTTGCACAACCCATGGCACTACCTCCACGCTATTGCAGCAGATGATGAAAGAGGTGCTAATTTCATTCTTATTTCATCCTAACTATTTAATTAGCTTGAAAAGTATTAAAATTCATCCGTACAGAGTCGCATCTTGAACCACTTACCTTCTCCGTTGCACACCCCATGGCACTACCTCCACGCTATTGCAGCAGATGATGAAAGAGGTGCTAATTTCATTCTTAATTCATCCTAACTATTTAATTAGCTTGAAAAGTATTAAAATTCAGCCTTACAGAACCGCATCTTGAAACACTTACCTTCTCTGTTGCACAACCCATGGCACTACCTCCACGCTATTGCAGCAGATGATGAAAGAGGTGCTAATTTCATTCTTAATTCATCCTAACTATTTAATTAGCTTGAAAAGTATTAAAATTCAGCCTTACAGAACCGCATCTTGAACCATTTACCTTCTCCGTTGCAAACCCCATGGCACTACCTCCACGCTATTGCAGCAGATGATGAAAGAGGTGCTAATTTCATTCTTATTTCATCCTAACTATTTAATTAGCTTGAAAAATATTAAAATTCATCCGTACAGAACCGCATCTTGAACCACTTACCTTCTCTGTTGCACACCCCATGGCACTACCTCCACGCTATTGCAGCAGATGATGAAAGAGGTGCTAATTTCATTCTTATTTCATCCTAACTATTTAATTAGCTTGAAAAATATTAAAATTCATCCGTACAGAACCGCATCTTGAACCACTTACCTTCTCTGTTGCACACCCCATGGCACTACCTCTACGCTATTGCAGCAGATGATGAAAGAAGTGCTAATTTCATTCTTCATTTCATTCGCATCTTCAACCACTTACCTTCTCTGTAGCACTACCCTTCTTTTTACTTGTTTGGGTGAAAACCAATGTTAGAACGGCCAATAAGAACGACAGAAATTGAAGGAACATTTAAATAAGGGAAGACATTGTTGAATTAATGAATTCATTTCGAGTCCTCAATTATTACAACAAAAGAGCCTACTGCTATAATACTGAGATATATTACGTATTGTGTTAATCACTCTTCATTTAGTAAACGAACAACTGTTAAAAACATATCTACATGTAATCGCCACTAAAAGGCTAGGCTAGAATAGTTCTGACATCAAGTAATGCAGAAAAATGGTTACAATATTGTAACTACTAATCGGGCAATAAGTATAAAAATGTAATTTTGTATTAAATGAATGCTGTAAGAAATTATAACCAGAAATGCTGTTAAAAATTGTTATATAAAGGCCATTGAGGATTTGTTTGTAGAATCTCTCCTTAGCTCGTAATGTTATATATTCAATCCTTTCTTGGAGCTAATAAATATTATAACGAATATTAGATTGCATGTTTTAAAACTATATCTCATTACTTGCCAGATATTAAAAGTCATAAGATAATTAAAGCTATTGCAAAATAAAACTAATGAATTACTTTTGGGTCCCGCAAGTAAGAAACTTCTCGTGACTATGTTCTGAGTTGTGTGTCCAATTGGAACGACATGACATAATAACGTAACCTTATTGAAACTTTTTGTGAAAAACATAGTTGTTATTCTCAAATTAACAGAAAACAATTGGAAATCATCGTAAACAATGGCGTCCATTCTAAAAAGACTGTTTCCTAACTGCGAGATCATGCTGAATTACAATAATAAAAAGTTAATTAACCCGTAAACCACACAATTGTATACTCTAGAGTTAGATGTTGTTTTCTGTAGATGTATGCACATCCATACTTGCGACCGACGCTGCAGGCTGTTCCATTGCAATATACACCTGAGAATACCAGATTTGCTGTAATTCTTTCAAGTTACGCAATTTTCCTTCCACTTGTCTTTGACTTTTTTCTTCTATCAGAAGACTCGAGTCCGTATTAGCTCTAGCTATCTTACAGAATAATTTGCAAATGTTAACATTGTCTCCAGCTCCACCAAATTCTTCCATTAAGCTCAGAAGCAATATCGTTTCATCGATGTTCCATCTTGTAGAGGTACTCGGTTCGCCTTCGTCTTTCAAAAACTGGCTTCCTTTCTTTGCACATGGTCTGAGGTGTGTCAATGCAGCTTTGGCTTTGCTGCTTTCAATTTTACGTTTAGGTCCGTTGCCTTTCGATATTCCAAAGGGATTCATGCAGCCTTTGCAATTGCAGTTCGCACATGACTGTTGAAACTTAAAGCATGGGCATTTGCAGGAGTACTTGGAACCTTCGACCATCGTACATTTCGGAAGACGATTTTTGTCATTTTTCCCACACATGCAACCTTTTCGACTGCTTACATCTTTCTTATCTTTATTTTGCAGCACTAATAGATCTTTGCTCAGCAACTCGAAGCTTACTTTTCCAGAAAAGTTGATGGCCATGAAAAGACAATCTG
>RQOL01000361.1:212669-273633 GCA_013076295.1 Sanderia malayensis
TGTCTGTCGGAAAGCCTGAAACTGTTCAACGCGCACTGCAATCGCACCGGCTGCATCCTCGACACTTACCGATCGACGAACTGTTCGCCGCCACCGCCGCCACTCTATCCAACACAACTTCGGCACCGACTGCCGCTGCCGTTAGTCCTCCTCCCATCCCTCTCTCCACAACCGCAGCAGCAGCAGCAACAGCATCGAGACCATTTGCCGCTCCTGGCAACAGCGGCGGTGGTGGCAAAACTAACGGAGACGGTACCGTTGCCGGTATCGGCATGCCAACCGAACGCCAAAAAGACGCCACTTCCTCTGACATTGCCGGCGGTGCTGCCATACTGTCGCCGTCGTCGTCGTCTACAAAAGATCAGAAAAAAAAACACCACGATTATCTGCTGTTCACGTCGTTCATGCACTACGGTCAGTGTCAAAAACCCTTCATCGACATCTACTGTCACGAAACGCACCAACCTGCCGGCGCCGATCTTGTACACCACATCGTACTCGACGAACACACTAACAAACACAAAGACATTCACTTTGTCGTCTCCCACCGCAACAGCCACCATCAGTCCTCACAACAACAACAACAACAAAATAACACAATAAAAACAAAAAAAAAGAAATCGCCTGTTAAAAAACGCAAACGTACCTCTTTGTCGTCGTCGTCGTTAACAGCAAAAACGAAACGAAAAAAACCACCGACAACAACAGTCAATGATGATGATGATGATGATGATGACAACAATGCAAAGAATGCCGAATACTTTTCGTGCGATTCCTGCTCCTCGTCGTCGGCGTCAGTGTCGGTGTCGGTGTCGTCGGCGTCGGCCTCTTCAGACGAAGAACCAGAAAAAAAAGAACAAAACAAAAAACACAAAAGAACAAAGAAAATACCTTCACGTACTAAAAACACTACTAGCAGTATCATTAATAACAACAGCAGCGGTGACACTAATGTCGTTTAACAAAAACCAACTCGTATTTATATATCATTTTTCATGCATTGTTCTATAGATGTATAAGCACATTATCATCTTTTCTTTCCACACCTGCCTCACACACACACACACGCGCGCGCAAACAATGATACAACAAAAAATTCAATGATACAACAAAAAATTCAATGATACAACAAAAAAATTCAATGATACAACAAAAAATTCAATGATACAACAAAAAAATTCAATGATACAACAAAAAAATTCAATGATACAACAAAAAATTCAATGGAGTAAAATAGCATCTATTGAATACGCCCACTTCTTTTGTTCGTCTCGCGTAGATAAAAAGAGCGCAACAGAAGACGAAAATCAGTCAGTTCTCACTCACTCACTCACAAGTCACAAGTCGCAAGTCACAAGAAGTCAAGAAGACAAGAAGACAAGATGATCTGCAATGATGATAATGATGAAGACACTGCGACCACTGTTGCTAATAGTACTAACCGTACTACTGCTACTGTCACCAAGAGCAGTTCTAAATCCAATACTATGGCTACTGTGGCTACTGCTACTGCTACTCGTTCGGTTTACAAGATAAAAAGACTCAACAAACAGCTGCAAGCAGCAACCGCCAACACTCGTCGTGTGAAACAAACTCTACGACAAATGCTACAGCTTTTCATTCGCCACAGCAACCAGAGTGCCGAACTTCTCAAACGAGCAGAAGACAAAAACAAAATTCTCTACTCAACAGTAGCAACACAGATAGAGGTCAACGCAAGACTCAGAGAACAGCTCGAACAGCAACCATCACCACCAACAACAGCCACCGACCTCTCACAGAAGTGCTGCTGTTGCTGTCGTCTTCATTCTCACAACAACACCACTGCTGATCGTCGTCATCATGTTAGCGGCGGCGGCGGCGACGGCGGCGACGACAAAGACGAAGCAATCAGCATCACATCGTCCGTCGACGATTTCCTCGAAAGCAACAACAGCAGCAACAGTGACGACGACGACGACAACATCGAAACATACAATCCTCCCAGCGACGGCTTCTCTCAGAAAATCATGTTCAACATCCCCGCCCGCCACGACGACGACGACGACGACAGCCTGATGAAGAAAAGAAAATCTGACAACGATGATTCAATCACTGAAGCACTTCACCAACTTACAGAGAACAACAAGTAATTACATTTTTTTTCTCCATTCGCATGTTGTAACATTTGCTTTGCATCCTTCGTTTTCTTTGTTCTTGTCTTCAAATTTCTTGACGACATCATACTTAACTGTCGATCTTCTTCTTCTTCTTCTTTCTTCTCTTTTTCAACAACTTCAATTGATGGTTTTGCAATTTTTTTTCTTCACGTTGATTTCGCATTCGTTCAAGCGTCAACAATGAAACATCGCATGACAATTCACGTTCAAACACGTAACTACGGTTTGAACATCCCTAGTTAGGTGTTTGAACATGAATTCGAAAAAGTGTATTAATTCACTGTTGGTCTTGTGTGTATTATATTTTTGTTAACTTGCATTTGCGCATCTTCAACTGGTTGCGCTACCAAAAACAATTCACGCTGTTGTGGTCCATCAATAGCTGTGTCTTGAACGCGCTCAAAAAAAAAAAGTGGTGTCTCATTGTTTATGTTAAGAAACATCTATTTTTTAGAATTGTAGCATAAAAAGCATCGGTATCTTTTTTGGCATCAATTCAATTGTTCGTGTTATGCTTTCGTGACTCTTCTATTTGCTTTGTCTTGGTTTTTTGGATCGATTATTTTCATTGGGGCCAATGCATTGGCATCGATTGTCAATGCATCGACCCCAATGGAAATAACTTGCAAAGTGCTTTTTGTAGCATTTCATTTATGCCCAGTTTGTTTTTATTATAAGCAATCGAATTCAGTAATGGTATTCACTTTTGTGTCTTCTTTCGAAAGCCGAAACTTGAGAGAACATTTGAATCTTTTTTCAACAGTGTTTCCTTTGCTCGTTTCTTTGAATTGATAAAGCATTCTATTGACGCGTTTATGACAGTCTTCTAAATACGTGAATAGGATGCTTTACCAATTTGATGTTAATGCAACCTCTACACTGTCAAACACTAGATGATTCGGCATGGAAAAAAATCAGAAAACTATAAGCTTTCTATGGGTTTTTTATTGGCTTTTAGTTCTCTAAATATCGGCACTTCTTTTCATTTGTTGTTCCATTCGAACCGCGCTTTCACATGACCGCATAGTCTAAATTTATTTGAACAATGCGATCTTTGTCCTGGATGGGTTTTTTCTCCATTTGCCTGATGGATGATGGGTTTTGTTGTACGAATGGCACTGTTGACATATAATTGAGCCTTCTTCCTGTTCCACTTGCGCTATTTTGATTCAACTAGTGTGAGTGATAATTTTTTTTGCCTCTGCGGTACGCTTCCTGATGAAATATCTTACTGCAGTAGCGTCAATTTCGTATGTCGAAAGATACAACCGGGATTTATTTGTAAATGTCTGACTTGCTTGAACGTCATTATTGTTTACTGCGGATGCATTTGACTTGTCTTTTCCGCAATTCCTTTTCCTCTTATTGTTGTCATTGGTGAATTCATTAATTAGGCAATCCTCTACAATTGTTGTCTTCTTTTATCTACATCAGAGTCTTTTTTGGACGGAAAAAACCTTTCGTCTGTTTTCCCACGTTGTTTTCGCCGAACTTAACAAACAAGCCAAACGGATAGAAAGTGCCTGTACGTCTTATTTTACTTTCCTTGTCAACAATAGCTCTCTATCATTTGTTAATGGAAAAAGAACTGATAAACAATTCTGTCAATTCATTCAACTTCATCATCTTCATAAGATGTTTACCTGAATAGCAAATCTATACAGCATTCATGTAGTACTCTTGCGCGCGTTAACTTGTCAATCTGTAAACCTTCATTAGCGTTGATATTTTCCGAGAACATCGCAACATTGTCTCATTTCATTTTTGAAAATCATCTTCAAGTTTGACGACTCGCTCTTTTGAAACTCTTGAAAAAACTGTCATCTTTGGTAAATAAGTTAGTAATTGTGATTAAAACTTTTATCATTTTTGATAAATAATAGCTCGTTTATCATTATTATTATTATTATGGTAAACCCTTTGCGTAATGCTAACGAATCACTTGTAACGAATCATTGGAAATCCCGCATGTCTTGAAAGAATCGCGAGGTGAAGCATTTTGATTAGCATCTTCAAAAAAACTCAACATCCATCCACCTTTTCGTATCCTGAGTTTTGTGTGCTACTAGTGGTTTTTTTCTTTTTTTCCTTTTTTCTTTTGTCGTCACAACGACGTCATATCTGTGCAGCTTTTCTTTGCCCAGTTTATTTGCCAAAGCAATTGTCCACAAAGACAGACTTGTAAGACGTGTGAACTTGTTGCTTTCACTTGTGTAGTTAAAATAGTATTGAGCTTGTTTTCCAGCATTTCCAAAATTCTTGCATCCAGTATGTGCCTGAGTGTGTTTGTTCTCTTCTTGAATGTTGTATTGCATTCACCAATTGGGATTAGTTGCACTATATATATATATGCATCAGTTACATAAGTCAGTTTTTCATGCTGAACAATACTAGTCCTTTGAATGTTGAAATATGAAAATCCTATCGCCAATTTTCGCTAAGAAACATTGTGACATGATCATCTCCGTTCCTCATTGTCGTATCTTTGATCGTCTTCCGGGCGAACTTCCTGAGGAAATATTAACGGGCAGGTTAGTTCAAACTCAACCGCAATATTCCTCCTCTTCTTTTAGATCATTCAGCATTTTGCGTAAATCTTCTTCATTGTTCATTGTTTTTGTTTTTGTAGACGAGCGTTTGCTGATGTGAATAGCGTTTTTGCGATTACTTTCTTCTTCTTCTTCGGATAATAAAACCATGTTTCTACCCAACCGCATCCAATCTGAATGCAAAACAATAAACCTTACCAAAACTTCCATGATCGATAAGTTCTTGCTTGAACATCGAGTCATTGTCTATAGATTCCGGGTTAGCATCCGATTTTCTGTATACTTTGCCATAACTTCCATGGCCAATAGGTTCTTGTTTGAAAAAAATCGAATCTGTTGTTATCAGGTTACTCGTTATTTCTTGCAATTTGCCTCTCTTTTGAAAGCTGTCTCTCTCTTTTCGAGAGAGTTCGTTGCATTTATTATCGCGTTGTATTATTATCATTACACATGTCTTCGCATTGCCGACCCGAAACCGTCTTGTCTAATTGACAAACTCTGGTTCTCGCTGCATCGGCATTGACTGTGTGTAGTACTTACCTGTCTATCTGTGACCTCTAAATGTTTCAGATGAGTTTTTTCTTCGACATTGTCGTCATCTGTAACTTCCAAGTGTTTCAGATTAGTTTTCTTCAAAATCGTCATCATTAGCAGAGCAATGGTGATTGTTTTTCTCCTTCTTCACTACCACCACTATCATCATTATCGTTAGGGCAACGGTGATATCCTTCATCATGATTATCGTTAGGACAACGGTGATTCTTCTTTTAGCTTTGTTTTCACTCACAAAAGTTGCTGTAAGCAAGTCGACTTCCTTGTCGTCCTTTACTCACGGGCAAAAAATCGTATTGTTCACACATCACTTTTTTGTTGATGAAATGTTCAATTGTTCGCATTTTTTCAACTTGCTCTTCCAGCAAATTCTTTCCTCAATTGATTCTTTAATCATTTACTTAGAGCTCACGCATCTGAGCTTGCATGCGCTTCCAATCCAATCCAATGTTCGTTTCAACCAATCAATCAACATTGCATAATTGTCAACAATTGTCAACTTATTTGCAAGTATTCTTCAGGAAATTAGTGAGATCATTTCTTTATTCTGATATTTTCTTGAAACAATCGTATACTCTTTTCGCAATAATGGCCTCATTTTGATGAAACATGTGCCAGATTGCTCAGCTGATTTACATTTTACTGCTCGGCAACGGCATCAGTATCGTTCACCATCACGAGAAAGGCACTCGTCGTTTACCTAATTCATCACCTATCCTTTGCCGTTTTTTTCTTTTTTTGAAAACAGAAAAATGACAAAATTCAAACCCCCGCTCTGTCAAAAAAATTTTTTTGACGAAGAACTATTCGATGGCATTTTCACATATCAAATACATCGTTTCAAAACCCATATGCGTATAATGTTTCATTGTTGGCACTCGAACGAATGTGAAATCAACATCATCATTATCCTAATCACGTTAACTGTTGCAATACTACTACCATCAAAATTAGACTCGCACCTCGGACTGACTACTCCACTCTACTCTACTCTACTCTACTCTACTCCCTCCTCCTCCTCATCCTCCTATCATGAATTATTGTAATCATGGTTATTATTGTTGTTGTTGTTGTGATAATAATAATGCTTATAATGATCATGCAAAAAACAGAACAAAAAACCATTGTCTTTTTTTTTAATCTCTTCCTCCCGCACGCACGCGCACACAATAACTCATTGTTCTAATACGACGTAAATAAACCCGTAGGCCACAGTCGCCCATCACACAACAACAACTCGACGACGACAACGACAAGATGCTAACAACAACCGCCGCCACCGCACACTCGCGTCTCAGAAAACGTCGACTTTCGTCGTCGACAAAAAAATTCTACTGCCTCAAACCGTTTCGTCACACACTCGACGACTACTTGCAAGAATTCGTCACCACGCGCCAAGCCAAACAGGCAACCAAATGGAACATCGTCTCCTACTCGTGGCTGCAACGACACGACCAACTGCTTCCTCTGGCGCACAGTCGTCGCTTCTGGCACGATCGTCACATCGTCATCGATCCACCACCGCCACCCGCACACGATCAGTGCATACGAGAATACTTCAACGCCTGCTACACACAACTTCAACACCAGGTGACGTTCGCCTCCTCGCAGCAGCCTTTCGAGTCGGACTTCACCCGGGCTCTCCTCAAACACGACATCGGCAATCCCCAAACTACAGACGACAGCAAAAAGAGAGACGACACATTTTGGCCCTCCATCCAAGAAGAGATACAGTACATGATGCTCCACACGTCACGCGAACGCTACAACAACGACTACGAACCGGTTCTCCTCACTCGCAGCCAAGCCTACGTGGAAACAAGCTCTGACGCAGTAGTACTGCATCCGATAATACCGTACGATCTCTCCAAGATCAGCATCGTCGAATTCAGCAACTGCGTCTGCTTCGTAAAACGCGACACCCCCCTGCAACGAAAGGAATTCAGCCAGCGATCCCGTTGGTTCGCCCAACTCGAAGACGACGACGACGACGACGACGACGACAACAAAAACGACGACAAGAACGATGACGAGACGACGATAACAAAAACGCCGGTGTCCGCACTCGAAACGTCCGGCTTCGTGACGCCGATGCCGACACTCGAGAGGACTTTGCCGACTTTCGCGTCTGGCTTCGTCTACTCAACCACGCGTACATAGAAATCGAGCACAGTTTCCCTTCGCAGAAACACTACCTGAACAAAGACTACATCAGCCCACACTTTCAGCACTACGAATTCCGCTTCTACGGCTTTGAACCCGAACTTTGCATACAACTTGCCACCTACTTACAACTACTACCCTTACAAGACAAAGCCTGGTGCAGGATGGACTACTACATCCGCTTTTATCGACCCTACACCAGCTGGAAATGTATGCCCACCTTGGAACAAGGCTGCTGCTGCTGCGTCGATTTGGACGCCTGGGGCAACTACACGGTCGACGACATCGATGCCCAATACTTCGTTCGAGAATGCCTCGAACTCGTGCTGCCCTTCAGAACGCTGCAGGTAAAACAGCCGCCGCCGTTCGCAGCCGCCGCCGCCGCCGCAAACAAACGGAAACAACCTAGGGCAGATACGGCAAACAAACAATAACTTTAACTTTTTGCTATATTGTTTTATTATACTACAATAGCTACTGTCATTTTTTTTTTATACTATACCAACAATAAAAAACATCATTCGTCTTCCTCTCTCTACGTCTCGTCGCCTTGTTAGCTCAGTTGGTAGAGAGCGTCAGTGTCATAGTCTGAAGGTCGTGAGTTCAATCCTCACACAAGGTAGGATTTTTTTTCTTTTTCTTATTCCTCGGGACTTTCCCTCGGCACATCGATCGTCCTCCTTTTTCTTGCTCCTTTCCAATTAACTTTGATTAATTGGAAATTAGCAAGGAAAAAGAGGCGCCAACAGAAGTACTGCCTGCCTCGTCGTCATCATGCTCGTCATCACATTCCCCTCTTATCCCTTGTTAATTTCGGCCAACTTTGCTTGAACGAAATTTACAAGGGAAAAGAGGCGCCTGCCAGAAGTACTACTACATCATGCTCGTCGTCGTCGTCGTCACATTCCTCTTATCTCTTGTGAAATTTGTACAACTTAGATTGTACGACATTTTACAAGAGATAAGAGGTGCCAGAAGTGGGATTCGAACCCACGCATGCTTACGCACAGAAGACGAATATCGCCCAACGCCTTAACCACTCGGCCATTCTAACACCATCCTACCTGTTTGAGAGAATGAAAATCATTCTCTTTAGAAAATGATCTTCAGTCTCTCAAACAAGTAGCAACACTGATCGTCGAAAAATTCCTACCTGTTCGGGAGAATGAATATTACCCTTTGAGAGGTAATTTTCACTCTCTTGAACAGGCAGGAGGGACATTCCCTCTGGTTATTCCCCCGATTTCCCAGCATTCCTTGCGCCTGCGCCCACCTAGCGATGTGCCTCGCAGTGGCACATTCCATTGCACCACCATGATGTCATCTCCAACTTTTCCCGCCAATATGACGTCAATTTCCCGCTAACCTCTCTCCCATGCAGCCTCGATACCATCCCAATTAGTGTGCACTCAACCTTGGACGAGTGGACCTAAACAGCACCATGTATATATACTACTTTGGTGCAGCTGATTCATCGCGAAAGATGGAATGGCAGCCCATGTAATACAAGCGAAAGAAGGAGCACGCACGACTACGCATAAGTAAGAGACGTATGTTCATTTTCTATATCGATTTTGGGATGATAGATTTTACACCTTTATAATTATAATGTCTTTCTCCCCAATCCTTTACAAACTGGTCATTGATATAGTATTGTCCATAATTTCCAAATTTATCTCGACGACTAGCATGTTGTCCTTCTGTTATTACTTTCGGAAATGTTTCTTCTAAAACATAGAATACCTGTCCTGGCCATTTACACGTACTAATTGCATGTAAGAAGTAAATACAATATTCTCCACACACATCTGTATCCCGTGCTTGAATTTCTCTCTCTATTTCATTTATTTCATATTTCTTCTGTATTTTTGGAATTTGATGTTGAGCTTGTTGCATCATTCGAAAACAAAATCGTTGAAATGTGACGTGTGGTTTAAATCCGTATGAATAAAAAAAATAGCAGTGACCTATAACATCAAAATACACCACCAACCAATGTCCAACCCCTTTTATTGCACTATCTCAATCTTGTGAAAACAGAATAAACGACATAGGAAAATCGCAGTGTAGTACATTTTCAAACCAATCATGAAATAATTTAGTATCTGCGATAAGTATATTGATTTCCTTTTCTGTTAAAATTTCTTTAAAACTTTCATTTATATCCGGATCTTTTTTACAAATGTTACATATCTCCTCCCCGTTCATGATTAGCTAACCTATGGGTTCCTATTTTTTATCCCAATATAATTATAAACTTTTTTTTTTCTTTTTTCTTTATGGAATATAATCCAATGTGATCATCGCATTTTTTTAATTCCAACATGATTACTGCAATACATCAAGCCAAACGCGACCAATTTTTTCTTCAATGTCTTGGGAACTTTCAATTCCATGGTGACTTGGGACTGTTTTACATCCACCACCTTGATTTGCTTTTCAATTCTTGTATTTGTTAAATTAAATGCATAGAATGCATACCCTTGCGCTAACCTTCCCATGTCCCCATTAAATTGTAGGCAGGGAACTTCTAGCACACGGTACATTCCATTCAATGATTCTGTGCAATTTTCGTACTTATCTCTGTACAATTGATTTGTGTAATTTGTTTGAATAGTCAATTCAAAGGAATCTGCCCCTGTTTGCGGTAGATGTTGGAAATTGAAGGAGTTTTTTTGTGTATTTCCTGCCCAAATTTCATAATCTACAAACCCAAGAATCAGTACGTCTGGAACTGCACCACGTACTAATTCGACGGTGAATCTCGCCAGATTATCTTGCAGGGTCCATGAATTGATCAAAAGTCTCTCCAGCCCGTAATTTACTGTGGGAGACACTTGCAATCTGCTAAGATATTCTGTGTAGCGCGGTGCAGTAAGCGTTATGGTTTTCAAACACAATTCTATGTGTTGATTGTCCCAATCAAAGGTATCTTTTTCATCTTCCGGACAAAGCACTGCATATTTTTGATCAACACGTTGGAACACAAGCTTTAATGGAAAGTTTGCGTCTGTGTAGTGGGTGGATTTAAATAAATTCAATTTGGGTGTGAATTCAAAATGTTGTGTTTGACTTTTGTTACACAACCTATTTCGTTTAACCCCTTCAGTATTTGAATTTTTGATGTCTTGTTTTTGCTCATCCCAGTATTCTACTTGATACTCATCTAATACTTGAGCATTCCAATCTGGCACACGAGCTCCTTTTTTCATTCGAGTAATATTATTATCTAAATAATACCCATCCTCTGTCTCCAACCTACTCCCCAGTGCTGTTACCGGTTGCTCAAACAAATTGGCAGCAAATGCCTGTTGCGGATAGTGTCCGTTTTGTGATTCAATGATTGCTTGACCGATTTGCAAAATTACGTTTTTAAACATCGAATGAGGAGTATTATTGAGTGGAATAAACTTATCTGCTTTGTCAGCAGGAATTGCTGCTCCTGTCGCCGCCTGAACTAATCTCACACTCATTTTTATGTAGCTCTTACTAAAATCATAGAAATTTCCGATTTGCGCTGGGACAGAAAAATTAATATCCGAATTACTTCGACCTGGTTGATCATTCATTGGGGTTATTCGATGAAAATTTTGTGCTTGAATATCGGTATCGATATATTCTCTCGTATCGAACGCCAATTTTTCATCCACGCCATCTTCTTCTGTTCCTTTAAGTACATCACTCACTCCTTCTGGTTCGTTAGACCCCATTTTGATGTTTACCATTCAACTTGTGTTTTATTTTTTTTATCGGGACTTTATATAAAACCTTTCTCATCTAAATTTCAAAAAACTGTTTAAAATTTATAATTTGCTAGTTTATCCCGATTTAAAAAATTGTGTGCTGTCGCGTACATTGCTTGATATCGCTTGAGAATTTTACTTATTTTCTTTTTAACTGGCTTCTTCAATTTTTTCTTTGGAATTTTTAGTAATTTATTCACTTTCGCATGCACTTAAGCCACGTTCAAATTTGAAACTTTTACACTCAAATGTCTCGGTTTTAACGCGTGTTTTACATGCGTAATTGCCTTTGGAAGAATAATTTCTGGTTTTTTATTCTCTTCTCTTGGTGTTTTTATTACTTTATTTATTTGTTGCATTGAAATGTATTGTTTCTTTGCTGGAGTACCAGATGACTTTGATTTAGAACGCTTTCTTTTTTTCCCAACACTCTCCAATTCCCGTATTGCTTTCTTTTTCGCTTGCGTTACCAAATTATTTAACCCTTTCCTCGCATGCTGAACTGTTTTTCGTTTTGCTTTCGTTAATAACGACTTACCTGCACTGGTAATTGCACCTTTTGCTTTTTTCGAACAGCACTTGTTACAGTCGATAAAATTCCCTTCCCCTGTAATTTACTTAATATTCCACCGTTATACCATTCAAATCCATTATTTGATGGAGTCGGTCCAGTTAAGCTGGGAATTTTTGGATGAGAATAAATACCCGGTGATACAATTCCTCCAGAATACATTTTTTATGTAATATTCATGATTTCTTGTATCAATACCATTTATATTCATTTATTAATGTTTTTTTTCTTTTTATAAGTTATATTAAGCGAAATAGTACATCCACATGTGCTTTTACAACAATTTTCCGCCCTTTCGAATCCAATATTGTACAATGAAAACGAGTTACCTGCTGATCTTTTAAATCGCAAAATTGTAATGTTTCTGGTTCATATGATACATAATCCTGACGAATGTTTCGAGTTAAACGAATCCCTAGGATTATATCTAACAATGGAATCGATTCATCTCCTACAAATTGTCCTTGTACATTATTACTATATATAAAATATTGGTCGGCATGTATTACACTATCATTTTTTGACATTGTCTTTACTACTTTTGAATAGGGTTCTCCTGTCTTTGTGGAACAGCCTTCCGGGAACCAAAATAATTGATCTACTTTACCTACAACAGCTCCTTTATTAAAGCAGGCTTGTTCATATCGTTTCCAAATTATAGCCTTCTGTTCATCCAATGATACATCTAACACATCAAATCCGCAGAACGGAAGCATCTGTGACCCAATCGCGATGTGTATACAATATGGTGGGATATTACTAATTTCCACCCGTTCTGTTCCCTCTTTCGTATTCCTCACAAGTTTCCAGTCTATTGCAAACGATTGTTTCCATAGGTCATCCGGAAAATATGTGCTTAATAATTTTTTGGATTGCACATCTGGAAATTGTTTAAATGCAAATTTTATAGCTTCTGTAAATGTGTATGTCTTTCCGGTTGACATTTCTTTGGTTGTTTTATATTCATTGTAATCACGGATTTCATTCAGTAAATTCTGAATTGTAATTGTTTTTCCTTCCCCAAATCTCTTTTGTAAATTTTTTGCTATATCAATACGCATTATCGGTGCCATTGGTTTCGCAAAATTCATTTCATATTTCACATGCTTTTTCACATCTATATTAGTAACCGCATTATAATAATGATTTACATAACTACTATCATTTGCATTTCTTGTTTCAAACATAACCTGCTCCCGTATTAAGTTCGCTGACCGATCATTGTTGTAACTCTTCCATGCACCTAGATATATTTCTACTATCCAATCTTCTACATTATAATTTTCACCAATTGGAGTACGCAGACTTTTCAACTCTTGTTGATCTTTAAAATCATATACAATTTTTTTCAAAGCAACTTGCCAACCATCATACACATCAATGTTTAATTCATTATTAGCAGTTTGAATATGTTCATTAAATGTGAAATTGGAATTTGGATTTTCACTGTCATAATATCCTTGTAAAATAAATGTATTTTCACTAGCTAATGGCATTGTTACAAACGTTCAAATAAACATATCGACAAATGTACTCGTATTATCAGCAAATATAAGTTCTACAGCAAAACAATTAGGTTGAAATATAATATTATTAGCAATATCTCTTAAATATATCGTACATTTAAGTTCATTGACATAATTACACTCTTTAAAATCTAAATGCGTCAGTTGATATATATAAACACTTTTTTGATCTCCAAATTTATGTACATAATCACAATGGTTAAAATGAATATTCGTTAACAATGATACTAAATTCACTTCTTGTTTTCCGTTAATCAAACAATCACTCCATTCCCAAGGAAAATGTATTAAATTTCGTGTCACTAATTCCTTGCTTGAAATATCCAACAATCTATTAAAGCAGTCACGTGAAAAATATATTTTTTCTACAGCGACTTTCAATTTTCCATTGAAGTTATGTGTAAACATCACCTCATCATTCTTCTTACACAATTTAATTTGCTTATTTATTACTTGAATCAACCTTCGCTTAAACATTATACTTCACTAGTAATATATAGACAAATAATACTTGTCCCATCTAACTTTCTGCGACAGTGTGCAATAATTATCTTCTTTGAATCATCCTCCTGTTCATCTGCTCGATTTGGAGTTATTCCCAACCAAAACGTTTGAAATTCTCGTTGTTGAACTAGTGAGAACGCTAACTGCTTAAACTCAAATAGTTGATTTTTATACGTCGTTTTATTATTCGCTTTAAATTTGATAAATATATTTGCCAATGATCGAGCTGATATACCAGCTGCATAATTGTATGTAATTAAATCACAATTTAATGAAAATGGTTCTGCATGTTTATTAAATAAACGCGATGCGACCGAAAATGGAATTCCACGTGAACATCCTTTATATGCTGGGGCTGGATATCCTTCATTATACAGATCTATACTATTTTCATTATGTTTCAAATTTGCCCAAAACAAGATATCTAGATAATCGTTAACGAAGTTTATATCCGATCCCTTTACATAATTCCGATGTAAGACATAATATGCATATCGTGTATTTGGTGCATGTTGCGTTATATACTTTAGAAAATCATGTGGTGTATTTCCATAGATAGAAACAAATTTGTCATGGTATTCCTGAATCACTTCGGAAAATAGTCTGACGTCCAATTATCCATTCCCAATAGTTCCACCAACATTCTATTCATTCTACATGTCATAAATTGTTGCTTCGAATTAAACCCCATTTCATTTTGAATGTTCATTCCTTTAAATCCCAAATCAAAAATATCAGGGGAACCCGTTATGGTTTTGATAAATATTATGGATTCTTGTTCCCATACACCTTTTCCATCTTTCCAACTGACAAAATCAAAATCAATATTTATCGGTCTATTTAAAAACGTATTTAGATCGGCAAATGACCAATTTTTTCCATCATTATTCCATTGTAATGCTTTATCTCTTTCTAGATGGATACGCGGCAATTGATTCCCAATCCAACCGTTTCCTGACCCATCCGTATTAAATACCAAATTATACTTATGCTTATTTTTAAGTACATCCACATTAAGATTATTCTTAAACACATTACTTGTTGATTGAAATGGTAAACTTATTCTTTGGACCCATATATGTCGCGCATAGTCCACTTGTTCATATCCTGGCAATATACATTTAATACAACATATTTTCCAATCTTTTGTTGCATCCAATGATAGTTTTTTATTTAATGTCACGCGAAATTTGAAATTTTTATCCTTCGCTGATGCAGCTGCTGACGAAATGGCAACTATTTTTTGTGGCTTACTTGTCATTCTTTATCGATATCATCTCTATCACGTCCTACCTCATCATTTTCTCTCCTTTCTTTCTCATTTATCCTATTCTCTTCTTTTAAACTATCTAAAAACGTTTTTTGATATAAAATCACTATTTTTTAACATGTTCAATCTAGTCACTTTTGAATGATGTATATCTTTTGTTAACACCCATACAGCTTTCCAATATATCGGGGTTGATATTAATGACCAGTCTTTTTCTCTTTTAACTATGTCCTCTATTTTTACAATTTCCGGAAATACTACTTCTTGTAATTGATCCATAAAAAATTTTCCGTCTACTGGTAACCCACCTAAATCATTCAATGAATATGCAAATGGTGTATATGTCAAATCAACTTTATCTATGATAAATATTTCATCCGTCCATTGTTTATGGAAACCTCTTTTAAACACTTGTACATATGCCCCTTTTTTATATTTCGACGTTATTTTTCTCTTTTTCCCTCTCTTCACTTCTTCTGCATTTCTCGGTTTACGCGACTCTGGAATTTTGTCCTCTTGTTGTTTCCAGTATTTTTGTAACTTCTGCCTTACTTCTGCATAATTATTTACATTTACTTCATTAGGCGCCATTCCTATTATTCCATGGTAGGAATTATTCACACTTTCTACTATTTCATCCAACACATCCAAATAATTCTTAGAATTCTTCGCTTGCATATAGCGCACTAGTTTCAACTTCAACGTTCTATTATATCTTTCCACTATAGCACATTTTGCATCATCATTCGAAAATATTAATTTCACATTGTTCTTTGTCATCAATGTTTTAAAGGATGCAGTAATAAATTCCGACCCTCTATCCGCACGTATCAACTTGGGGCAACGTTCTGTTGAATCAAATATACTTTGCATAGCTAACACACTAGATGGACCGGACTTATTCACCATCGGTCTTACCCATGCATATTTATCAAATTGATCTACACAACAAAATAGATATTTAATTCCTTTGTTAAAGTCAGGATGAAATATATAATCGCTTTGAACATCCATTAAATCAATTTCCCAGCAATAATCCTGTCGACCTGATTTTATTGGTGGGTGCACAAACTGCTTCTTTATTGGTTTATAATCTCCATGTGTAATATTCGACTTTCACCATTCTATTACCTGCGTTCTTGTTAATTTCGGTATTTCCTTCTTTGCATACGTATAAAACTTATTGAAGCCAGAAAATGAACCAGGAAAACTCGGGGTATTATATAATTCAGATAATTTTTCATTTACGATTCTCTGCTCATTAATTTTATTCATTTTTTTCCTCTGCTATTTTATACTCATTAAATAATCGTTCAATGTCTGCAATCATTTTCTCCTGAGCTTTCTTATACTTCCTCAATCCACCTTTCTTCTCCGCTTTTAACATCAATTTAAGTGCTTTTTTTCAAAAACACACACTTTTGTCATCCTCACTCGACTCTGTTTCCGATTCACTTTCACTACCTGACGTATTTTCCTCACTGGAACTGTCCCATGTAAGTTTTTTCTTTTTCCTTGTTTCTTCTTCTATGTTTTACTCAACTCTTTGGCTACTTTCTGTGCAATTCCATTTTCATCCACTCTCACTTTTGTCGGTGGCGCGTACAACACCTCCCTCTCCATTTGTCTCGGACGTTTTACTGCTACTATTCGCGAAAGACGAGAATTCTCTCTATCTCTCATATCGTTCTCTTCATCCTCATAGACCGAATCATCTGAATACGCTGATGATGGTTGGTACCTTCCTCTCATTAATATTTTTTTCAGTGATTGCTCCACTTGCCGTTCTACCATTTTTGAAATATTACTATAACCTAGACCTTCCAAATCTTTATCTAACCTTCTCTTTAAACGTTGATTTGCTCTTGTACGCGTTGCAATAGGTGAATGGGTAGGACCCTCTGAATCACTATCACCTTCTAAATTCCGGCTTGCTGTATTAATTCTCTCTAATTTTGCTAACCGTTGCGAACTTCAAATTGATGATGGCGTTTCTTTTTCCTTTCGTCTAGCTCCTTCTGACCTTCGTTTTGATGAATAAAATCGCGCCAATCTTGATGCATGTCTCGCAATGCGAGCTGACGATGGTTTTTTACTTTCTATTGCAATTCTTCTTTGTAATTCATGAGGTAATACATTTATATTCATTCCCTCCGCTACTAATTTTTTAGCTACCGAAATCAAACCAACTGGAATATTCATAAATTTGTGCGGGTTATTAATATATTCCACAAATTTTTCCGTTTTTCCGACATCCGGAATAAATTCATCTCCTATATGAAGCGTACTATCTTCTTTATCAAACTTTATATCTTTAGTTTGTCTCAACGCTTTCACAAATTGTAAACCGTGAGGTTTTAGTTGATTTACTACCTTTACATTTACATCTGTCACATCATCCCCATTCAATATTTCTTTCAAACATCTTTCTTTCTTTTCTTGGAACACATTTCTTAATAATTGCACTTGTTGAATAAGCCTTTTAATTTTCTCTCCTTTTTCCCCCGCCAAAATGTTCTTATTGTTCCTTATTTGTTTTATCTGTTGATTTAATTCTTCAATTCTTTGACTTTGCACATTTGTGTCAAGCATTTCATTCTTTTGCCTTCCTGAATTTTGTGTTTCCAACCCTGATTCTACATACACTGATTTTAACACTTCATCTAATTGATTTGCTTTATTTAACAACGCAACTCTTTCCACTGGGTTCTCCACTGTTAACGCTCTCTCGCGTAACTCTTTAATTTTTTGTTCATAATTATTCGGGACATCTAATGCTTTAATTTCTTGCAATTTTTTGTAATCTCGTAATGGAATCAATACATGTTTATTATTAATTCCTACCTCCCCATCTTTCCTTCCGTTTTCTACTTCATTCTCTTTATGTTGTGTTAACAAAGGTCTGTTCTCATTTCCTTCCATTTACTTATATTAGAATTATTCCACCAACAACTAACCCATTATTCGATGGAATCATCACCAATCTTCTTCTATTCCTCTTTTTATATTTCAAAATCGCCTTTAAATTATTTTTCAACACTTTTTCTCTTAAATCCGCCGGAGTGACCTTTTTTTTCTGAAACTCCAAATGTCTTATTGATAAATCCTGTCTATTCATCGCATACTTATTTTTCATTAACAAATTATACATGCCCTGATTAGAAAGATACAAAGAATTCGCACCTGTTACAAATTTCACCATCCTGTTTTTTTTAAACAACTCTCTTTTTAACTTCTTTTATCTACTATTATTTCTCATTATTTACAAAAAAATATTCACCTTCACACAGGCTCACTTTCTTGTTCTTTGCCTTCATCATCTGCTTCTTTTTTCTTCATCTTCTTCTCTCGTTTTACATTAGGTCCCAATAACATTCGCTTTCTTCCAGCCATCAGAGTAACCACAGAAACCTATTCTTCATCTTTATCTGTTTTCGCTATGGGACTTTCAAATATCACTTTTTTCATCTTTTCCAATCTCCCTCCCTCAAATTCTTTTACATATTGCAACCACTCCAATTCCTTCTTTCCCACATCTCCCTCCGTTCTTACACACACTCTTGATTTTATCAAGACTTCACCCATCCCAATTTTGCAACCCACATACAACAACTGTTTCACAATATCTGCTTCTGGCAATTTCTTCAAGTATTCATATAACTTATAAATTGCCTCATTACTTGTGGCTGAGCACATAAAATCATACATATATTCTACTACCATCTTTATTTGCTTCTTTCAACATAATGCTGACTCCTACTTTTTCCAACGATTAAATATTATTTTATTTTATCCTTTTTTTAAATAAAAACTCGATTATATTTTCCACAACTTTCATTACACCCCATCCTTCATCTTTTGCAAATAAATTCATAAACTGTTCCCAATCTTGTTCTACTGTTCGCATAAATTCGATCAAACATTCTCTCGCCATTTTCAACTTTTCCTTCTTTTCCTCTACTATTTTAGAATACAACATAAAAATACCAACCACTCTTCCCCAATTTGTTCCATCAACATTTATTTCAGCTATAATTTCCCTAATCCATTTCTTATCTATCATTCTCCTATCATCCAAATTTTTATACATTGATCTTACAAATTGTTCGTTTTTCTCTTTCATTTCATCAACTAATCTCAATAACACTTTAGTTTTCCGATCTAATTCTTCTACTTTCATTTCATTTATTTTACATGCAATTACCTCATCTATCACTATTAAGCTTTGTGCTCGTAACATTGTTCCAATATCTTATCTCGCGAAATCGAATACATGTTAATGATATCAAAATGTAACTACAAAATAATTTTTCTAGTCCCTCTTCTTCTCCCATTTGTCTTAACATCTCCATTATAGAGCTCACTCTTGCTTCGTCTTTTTTCTTCCTCATCGAACTATCGATCACATCGACCATCATGTTAGAACATTTTACTCCACCATCTTTTCCTTCATTCTGTTTCTCCAAGAGTTGCAAATACATGTCAACTCCCATTCCAAACTCTTCAACAAATTCTTCTCCCATCATCTTTTTCGCAAATAATTTAACTTTATCCACATCACGGTCTCCCCAACACATTATCAACGAGAGGTATATGCGGAACCAGTAGGAAAACGACATCATCCCTTCTTCTTTCTTCACACATTCATTTATGATATGAGCAACATCATCTCGTCCTATCTTTCTCACCTACTCCAATATTTTCTCCCACGTCAAAATCGGTGTGACAAAATCCCACACCGTAATCAACCACCATACTTGTCTCCAACATTCTCCCCCACCACTATTTCTAATGTGCGGCAATGATTTATACACCCCATCCATTTTCGTTGTCAATTCTTCAAACAGATCATCAATATCATCTTCAAGCATCTTTATCATCTTTATATATACTTTATACCATTTACTAAATTCTCCTTTTAACAATCTTGCATCTTCGAACCCCGCCGTTTCTTCGACCCTCAACATCATCTCTGTAACCTCTTCAAACATCTTTCCCTTTTTCAACACAATCATCATTTATCTCAGTCACTTTTTCCACAAATTCCTCCACTTCCGTATGCAAGTCTTTGGATATTACACTCGCATACAACAAATCAATTTCCAATGCGTTTTTTTCGACTATCGCTGCACAATCAGCATCCACTTTGGATAATTTTTTCATCAACAACGCGTTTTTTATTTGTTTCTTCAACAGTGCATTATTTTCTCTTTGTAATTCCCATAGTTTCTCAATTTTAGATTACTTTCTCCCTCTCCTTCCATTTCAAATAATACATACACCTTCCCTGTTCCTTATATACACAAGTAAATCTAACTGTCAATCATTCACCTGTCCAGCAATCAATCATTCTTCTTTCATTACTTCTTGTAATCGCTTTTCTCTCAGACACTCCAGCTTTGCAATTTCATCTTCTATTTCACTCAACTTTTCTCCATCTCCTTCAAAATACGTAACCTTCACATTTTCTATCTCCCGTCACCATTTCAACTTGGCTAACTTCACATTCATATCTCGTATGCTCTCCTCAATTTCCATCGTATCTGACTAACTCTCTTCTCTTTTTTTCTCCCTTTTACATATTTCTTTTCTTTGCTTTTTTTCATTTTCATTTCTAAATTCTCTCAGCTGGCAATTTCTCTCTTTTATCTTTTTTCTTCTCCATCCGTATTTCGTTCATTTCAATCCTCATTTTTTCCAATACTTGAAATCCATCCATGCACATTCTGCTTGATCAATTTCGTCTTCCTCGAAGCCGCTTACTCCTTCAACACATTCACTTGCACTTAATTCCTCCATCCTAACACTTTACAATTCAAATTTCATGTGCATCTAATCGTTCTCTTTCTTCCCAATAACGCTCATTCAATTCCGCCCAAGATCTTGCTAAAACAAAATAACCATGCGCTCCAAACACAAACGTGAACAATAAAGTGAACAAAGTCATCATAAACAATACACCATGATGATATTCTATTACATCCATCAACTTTTCTACACCACAATCATACTTTGTTCCATTCATGATTTCTCACATTTTAATTTTATTTTAACTCGCGTCTGCTTATATCATCCAAAACATTTCATTTATTTTATTTTAATTCAATTTTTTCTTTACATCAATCTAAAATTCACTATCCATTTTAATCCACAATCCTTTCTTTAAACATTTAACAAACCGTTCACCCTTCCGACCTTTTTTTTTTCATTTAACTTTTTCAACCTTTTTTTACAATCCAAATCAACCCATCCATTTTCATCCGCCGGTCGCTTCTTAAACATTTAACCAACAACCTGCGCGATCTTTGCCCTTTCCTTAAACATTAAAAAAAGCGGCTGCTCGTTAGCATACATATACTACTGGTATAGTTTGTTGGTATAGTATTTAGGTATAGTATATATGTATGTATGTATGTATGTATGTATGTATGTATGTATGTATGTATGTATCTATGTATGTATGTATGTATGGGCATGAGCGGTAGTGAATGCAGCACGCGAAGTGCGCCAACCACATTAGGCTTTTGTTATTTGACGGGATCTGGGCAGGGAGCGAAGCGATCGCACCCGGATAGTCTCTATACACTAATCTACGTCGACACATGATCTGCGGGCACTCAACAATGGGCCATTGTTTCTTGAACAATTCATGTTCGACCAAACCATGGGATCAAAGGAGCGGGGCTGTGAACATAAAGGCTTTTTTGTGGGGTGCAAATAAGGGTGCAAATTGGTATAGAAATGATCGTTGCATTGCGCTGGTGATTTTCTACTATTTGGCTAATTTCTACTGCAAGCGGTTCAGGAGTTATGGCCCATTTTGTGTTCCGCCTTTCAAGAAAGTTCCCCGGACCAAGTTAATGAGATGCAAAACGAGCCTGGAGAAACACCTGTTTAAAGGTTTGTTTAAACAACGGGCCGCAAGTTGCTCAGGTTTAAGCATGAATACGTGTCGGAAATCAATTGTAAAGACATGTCAATTGTTGTCAGGACCTGTGGAGACAATGTGTTGACAAGTTTTTTGGTGAAAATACCGCGAGTTTTGTTTTGTTTCACCTCGCGTTTTTTCTGTTGATCGAGCGACCTAACAAAAACACGCTGACAATTTGGATTATCTTGGGTCGTTCTGGGCCAATTTTGTCCATTTAAACTTTCGATAACTGTTTATTTACACGAGAACTAAAGTTATCTGGGGTTGTTTTTTATGTTGATTTTCTTCTGTTTTTGGAAAGTTTTAGCCCAGTTTGGGTTTGACTGGAAAACTCGAAAATTTCAGGCAAAACCTGTGTGTTTTTCTTTTGCGAAAATTTGATTTTAACTTGCAAAAACTTTGTTTTTTTCACCCAAATACTTTTGATAAATGTTCTACAAGCTATTAGCTTCATGTTGATATTTTTTTGGAGTGTGTAGGACAAATTTTCGCCAAGCTAATTGAATTTGAACGTTTTAGTGTCTCTAAAGTAGCCTTTTTTCACAGCTTTTGTGTTTGGCTGCAGTAAATACTCCGTTAAAGTTCAAAACACCACTGTTAAGAAATGTCAATATTTTTATCGGATTCGCTGTTTCCTTAGCTACAGTTTGATATATTTGTTATTACAGATTGAGTTTACATTTTCCAGGATGGATTATTATAGTCCATGAGATTGACCCCCAAAATATCGATTTTATTCTCATTTCAAGGGACAAATCATGCCCTACATCAAATGAAAGCTTATTGTCTGTAGATTACGAAAAACTATGATAGCACTTGATTTTCGGTAGCTTTGTTGTAAAAATCCGCCATTTTTAAGGGGGGCATATCAATTTTTAGGAAAATATTTTACTGAAAGACTACTCGTATTTTTTTATAAGAAACTAAAAAGTTGGCCCAGCACTAGATGTTTCTTAAATTTTCTTATGTTTCTATTGTTAAAGAAAACAATAAAACAAAATAATCTATTGCTCTTTGCAAGAAATTCCAGTACTGAGTTTCTTATAAACGAGTTTCTTATAAAAAAAATATGTGTAGGTTCTTGAAAAAGCATTGTGCAGTCCCTAAAACCATCAAATGTCAATGAGAGTAATATGATAAGTGAATATTTCTTCTATTTTAATAATATTTTTTTCCATTTCCATAATATTTTCGTATATTTCAATAATATTTTTGGGACACAGAGCATAATTACAGTTATCGTTTGACTGTCTGGAGAATTGATTTCCATAATTTGAGCAGCACTTGCAGGGTTTCAACCAAGCTTTTAATCTCATTCTGATTTAACCACATGCAATCATGGCCAGAGAATCAAAAATAAAGTTTGCGAAGCTCCTTGGTCTCAGATTTAAACAGTAGGCTTAGCCTAGAGACAAAATCATGGAAACTGAAGCATGTATTATTAAATGGAACTCTTGTGCCAATGATGATAGTGGCCTGGTGAAGTTGAAGGACAAACGTTCTTGGGACAGCTTAGTAAATGCTGCAAGACTCAGAAATCATAACGATATTCTTGAAATTGATCGGGCACAAGAGCCAAATCAGTTCCCCGAACATGTGAGATATCATCGGTATTGCCGCCAAATGTTCACAATGAGGAGGGATCTTGAATCTTTGAAGGCTATGGGTACTCAAGAAGAGGAGCGTGTTGAAGTTCGCTCAAGCCGCAGATTGTCAACTGAAGAGAGACGTGAGTTCGGAAAATTACCAAAAACGTGTATTTTCTGCAAAAAAGACAAGTTCGTCAAGAACAGTAAAACACGGGAGAAGCTTAGATTGTGTCAGGAGTTTAGGGCAGATGACACCATGAGAAAAGCAGCAATGATGCGTGAAGATACGGATTTGTTAGCCATTTGTAGCGATGAACTAATTGCAAAAGAAGCAATGTATCACCACACGTGCTACAAAAGCTATGTCAAAGTAACACAGACTCAAGTGAATAAACCTTTGCCAGTGCAAAGCCAGCCTGATGACCCAGACCCAGGTTCTCGAATTCACAGCATTGACCGAAATTCTTCAGACGAATTTTGTTGAAGGGGGATTAACTGACCACCAGGTCATAAAGTCGGCCAAAAAGAATCTTAGAAGGAAACTTGAAAATATGCTTGACGGATTTACTTACATAAATGTTGGTAATAAGTTATATGTGTTCCCGCAGACTTTGCTACTAGAAGACATTGTGTCCAATTATGTTGAAATGAGAAACGAACTAGAAAACATGAGAGCTGTGTCGGAGGAAAGTAAATGCATCGTCCAATGCGCAACTATTATCAAGAAAGAGATTAAAGAAATGAAAGATGAAATGCCGTGGCCACCAAGCTATACAGATCTAACTTTTGAGAATATCAGAGTCGGTAACCACCTTGATGCGTTTTAGAGCACTTGCTAAAATCTTCCTATGAGAAAGATTTGAGCGCTCGTGCTTTTCGCTTAAAATACTCTTTCGCGCAAGATATAATTTATGCAGTATCGAATGGGAAAGTAAAAACACCGAAAAGTATCTTATTTCCCTACTGCATTAAATCACTGACTAATAATACAGAGCTTATAAACATAACCTCAAAATTAGGTCATGGCATAAGTTATTCGATGATAGAAGAGCTTGACACTGAAAATGCATATCTTTGCATCGATGAACATTCTCAAGATGGAGTCCGAATACCGAAGAATACAAGAGAAGGAGAACATACCATGGTTATTTTTGACAACATCGATCGTCGAGAGGAAACATTGTCTGGTGCTGGGACGACTCATAAAACAAATGGAGTAATTACTCAATGCGTGAGCAACGGCCACCATCCTGACTATCTTATCAAGAAAATGAAAATTCTGCTACTTTATTTCAACAAATGAAATTGGTCAACTACTCATGGCTGCTAGCAAGATACGCAAGTCTGCCAGAGCAAGTGCCAAGCTGGACGGGTTATAACATCAGGATTCGATCCGAAGAATGTATAGTCTTAAACAGCATTGGATACTTAGATTGTATTGATCTACCAGCAACAGAGATTTCGACAATTTATGAAGTTCTTCAATGATCAGTTCAAATCAAAGAAAAGCTCAATTTGAAATACATAGTATGCGTATTTGACCAAGCCATATACGCCAAGGCTACCAAAATAAAATGGAAGCGAAAAGAAGAATTTAAAGACTGTATCCTGGTTATGGGAATTTTCCATACATTAATGATGTTTCTTGGCACTATCGGAAAACGCTTTGGTGATGCAGGATTGAAAGGTATACTAGTGCAGAGTGGTGTTTTGGCGGAGGGATCCGCAGACAAAGCTCTCCAGGGATCCATGTACAACAGAGCCGTGTGATGTTTCAAGCTTACTTACGAAGCACTGAACCGGTTGCTGCTGAAGAAGGCGAAGGATTGGTTTGAAGAATGTTAAACTCCAAAGGGAGTATTGGAGAAGGCAGTGTACGACATTAGAAGTCTCGCAGATGACCTTTGCCAAGACACATTCAATAAAGTAATTGCTGAAGGATCTCTTACTGAGTTTTCCAAATTGTTTGATCAATTTGTCAGTTGCCAGATTAAAGGAGATTTATCGCGTTTTTGGCTAAGTTTTCTGGAAATGGTTGAACTTCTCCTTGCAACAATTTACTCGACAAGATCTGGCAATTGGTTCCTGCACATTGAATGCCTTCGAAACATCACTCCATGGGCATTTGCGTATGATAGGCAAAACTATTCCAGGTATATGACAGCTTACATCGGAGAAATGCTAAACTTGCAAGAGAGCCACCCAGAAGCATACAAAGAGTTTGTTGACGGAAAGTTTTCAGTTCCACTAATATCAGGAAACACATTTGGACGCAATGAGCCAGACAAAATAATCGAAGACACTATTAATAGAGATTCAAAAGTTGCAGGTATATTTGCAGTCTTTATACTCTTATCAGTGATAGTTATAGGAGGAAGTCAAGTGGGCGGGCCATGGCCCCAGAAACCGCGCTTTTGAGCTTTGCTGCGTTAAGTCGTTTTCTTAAAAAACTTTCCTCACCGTAGGTGGAATAAGTGGGTTCAGTACAAACCATCCTGCTGTGCAAAGATGGAATATCAATGCTAGTTATAGAGCATCGTTGAGGAGATGTCTGCAAGAAACATTACAATACGAACCGCAGAAACATATCCATCCAGATTTACGTCCATGAAGCATTGCCAGAGATGAGGAAGATGTACAAGCCATCATGAACGTAATAGAGAATTCATTTATTGATCCATTCGGCGACAAGGCAGAAAAGCTACAGATGCTTTTGTCTTGGAGCGGTTAAGTGAAGGTCAGATGAAAGACTTTTATGATCCTATCTCGAGGATGAAGCTCAAGACATTTGCCAACATGAAAAAGTCAGTGAAAATCGCAACAAAAAATAAGCTTGTTGTCGTCAAGGCTGATAGAAATCTATTTAGCCCCATAGCATTAGTAAGCCAAAGAAGAAACCTTCGTCTAGAAAATGTTTTTAGCTTTCCACTGGGTCCATTTCCATGGTCACTTGCAGGATCAGCTGGGGAGCTTCAGAAAACAAATAAAGCTGCTCTTCTTCATGCTTTAGAAAAGGATGTCCTCCCATGTGAATCGTATCCTGATCATGCATGCACCATATTAGACGGAATGGCACTTGTCCAAAAGGCAAAAGTTTCAGGCTACACGTTTCAGAAGTTCGCTTCAGAGCTATTTGAATCGGTACTAGCAGCTGGTGCTAAGTCAGATAGAATCGACGTAGTCTTCGATGTTTACAGGGATGTTTCCATTAAAAATGCCGAAAGGCTGAAATGAAATACCGTCCCCGTGGTGTTCAAGCAAATTATGCCAAATCAACCAATAAAGCAGTGGAGCTCTTTCCTTTCTTCCATTGAAAACAAGAAAGAGCTTATCAAGTTTTTAGTGTCTAAGTGGAAGAACCAAAACTATAGGAAATCACTAGGCTCCAAAACGGTACTGGTGACTTTGGGAGAGAAATGTTTTCAATTGAAAACACACTCCGTTATTGATATCGAAGAGCTGCATTCTACCCAGGAAGAAGCAGATACAAGGCTTTTGCTAAATGCCAAGCATGCAAATAGTAATCAATTTGAGCGACCAGTGATACACACACCTGATACAGATGTGATCTGCCTTTGCATCAGCCACTCAACATACATACAAGGCGAGCTATTTGTGAAAACAGGTGTAAAGAATAAGGCAAGGATAATAAGTATACCGAGAGTTAGAAGCAAGTTAATCCAGCAAAATGTCACCACAGCATCAGAAAGTGAAATCTCTGGCTGCGATTCTGTGAGCTCATTCAACGGAAAAGGAAAAATAAAGGCCTTGAAGCTTATGTACAGTAAAGCAGAGTATACAAACGCATTTAAGCAGCTTGGAACAACAATACCAGTTACAGAGGAATTGCACAGTCGCCTAGAAAGATTTACCCGCGCTTTATATAACTGTGATGAAGGATCGATAAATTCCGCAAGGTATAAGATCTACTGCAGTAAAGATGGAAAAGCTGGTGGTGAGCTACTTCCCCCGTGTCAAAACAGCCTGAGGCAGCACTGCTTACGTGCAAATTATCAAGCTTATATATGGAGACAAGCTTTGACTCCCAGTATCGACATTGCTCCGCCGGAACAAAATGGTTGGCAGATAATGGAAGATGGTCTTTTGGCAATTAGATGGATGACATGCAAGCCTGCCCCGGAAGAAGTTCTCGAGCTTTTATCGTGTGATTGCCGCCGCAAATGCGTAAGAGGGTCGTGTGAGTGCATAGACAATGGATTGAAGTGTACAGAAGCATGTCGTTTAAGTGACTGTGGCAACTTTACTGATGATGTTGATGTTTTAGAGAGTAATGACTCAGATGAAGAATAACAGTTTCAGAAAAAGGATTTGTATTTCTAAAGGATGTTTCGTTCATGTACTTTTAAGTGTTAATAAATCATAATCTCTCGTTACAGTTGATACAAATGTTTTCCCACAAGCCAAAAAATGTTACATTTTCCGGTTTTATTTATTTCAAGGGTGATTGACTATAGCGCCCCTCTATAGTCACAGCAGCCCCTGGAAAATCTCAAATGCATTTCAAAGTTATATTGATGCATTTTTGTGCTAAATTACCACCTTACATTCTGAAAAGATAGGTGGAAAGTGACTTTGCCATTTCTAGGTTATGATGATCATGATGATTTTCAGAAAACGCCCATATCTTATAGAAGGCTACCAAACCTAGATTGCTATCATGCTTTTCTTGTTAAGTAGCCTCATATCCACCATTTAAACACTGCCATAATTTGTCCCTCGAGGTGAGAATGCTTTCTGCCCTATCTCATGGACTATTAGGTTTTTGAGGTCAACTAAAATTCTTTTCAAACTTCACACTGAAATGATCAATTTTCAGAAAGGGCTTTCAGGGGGCAGCGTGGGCGTGGGGCGGTCGCTTGCCCGGGGGGGAGATTCCACCTCCCACCTTTACTTTTTTTAGAAATGTCACCTCGTAGTATGTATTGTAGGGTTTGTATTGTAGGCTATGTAAGGTTTGTATTGTAGGGTATGTATTGTAGGGTATGTAGGGTATGTATGTAGGGTATGTATTGTAGGGTATGTAGGGTATGTATTGTAGGGTATGTATGTATGTATGTAGGTACAACAATACGAGAGCCCAATTTCCTAAGTTCATAAAACGTTTCGATTTAATAATCTTCATCAGTATAACTATTCTAACAACGATTTGGGGATCTACTTATACACCTAATTAACAAAAACATAGGGTAACAAAGGAAAAAACTTAAACCAAGGACCTACTAAATACAATAGTGGTAATGCCAAAATAAAACAAAGGGTGGGCTGAGAGTACAAAGAGAAGCTATTAGGTCTAGAAAAGTGACAAATATGGAAATCGGATTAGGGAAATGCGGCTGTTGCCCCTTGGAAATAAAAATAGCGAGAAAAACAAATAAAATAACAATAGGAAAGACACCGCCCATAACAGAGGCACGGCCAAAATAGACCCATAAAACTAAATAAAGAATAAGATCGAAGAAGAAAAGGATAAAAGAAAACACATGTAGACAAAAGAAAAAATAAAGTAAGAAATGCAAAGATAAAGAATCCACAAGTCCGACATTGAGTCCCTTCGGTGCAAAACTATCTAACTTAAATTGCCAAAAACCTTCCCTAACTCTAGACTCACTAAACAAGCTATCGATAACCTAAACCTTAATATCCTCAATAACCTTAATATCCTTAACATCCTTGGATGTAATGGTGGTTAAGAAGGGGTGTATTTTGGAAACTGATCTCTACTGCGAACCCACTGATACACAACATACTTGTTACCAGACCCCTATGTGCGTATTGTAAGTTAGATAGTTCAGTTATGTTGTGTGCAAATAATGGAATGCTGTGATTCCTTGCTTCGATTCTAACTAACATATGAGATATAACATTGGCGACGAGTGATAAACATGGCCAATCACCTCAATCTCTAAATGCCGCCCTTCGATCCAGATGTGGATGTCGGAGCGAGTGTTGCGCCCAAGTGGAAGCTCTGGGTTGCCTATTTTACAACTTTCCTCATGGCAAACGATATCACTGATACAAAACGCCAGCGAGCCATGCTGCTTTTCATGTCTGGACCTCGCGTTCGAGATATATTTCGACAATTGCCCGATACGGGAGATGATGACGATTTTGATACTGCTTTAGAAAAACTGAATGCCCATTTCGAGCCTCAGAAAAATCATATCTACGATGTTTATAAATTTCGTCAAACCAAACAGCAGCCCCACAAGACTATCGATAACTATCATACATGCCTTCGAGCCCTGGGGGCACCTTGAGAATTTCACAATCTAGACTTTGAAATACTGCTACAAATTGTTCTAAATGGCTCATCCAGTTTACTTCGAAAACAAGCCTTGCGGGATAATAACATGATGTTGCAGAATTTGCTTCTAGCTGGTCAACAGGAAGAAATCAGTCAATTTAAAGCAGCTGATATTGAAAGAAAAGAGAAAGACGAAACAAGCTATGTCAAGAGACGGGATCATAATAATCATACACAAAGAAAACCCCAGCCTAGATCTGCCAGAAAAACCTGCTACTGCTGTGGAGGGGAATGGCCTCATCAAAACGGAAAATGTCAAGCAACAGGTCAAACATGCAGGAAATGTAACAAGCTTAATCATTTTGCGAAACAATGTCATATGAAACAAGGAAAAATGAACAACACAGCAAGAAGAAACGCCGTTATACGCCCATTGGACATTTCAGATAATAGCAGTGCTTCAGATAGTGACCCTGATTATTGTTATGCAATCAGTACAAAAGTTAGGAAGTCCAAGCCTGAGATGAATATCACTATAAATGGTCAAGTTGTCAAGTTTACAATAGACACTGGATCCTCCATAAATGTAATCAGCCATACGGTTTTCAAAAAAGCTCCAAAATATCAATTTACCGAAAACAACAATTAAAGCATTTCCTTTCAACTCTGCAACACCCATCCAGATAAAAGGGAAATTTGATACAACACTGGAAACTAAACCTTAATTCACTGTTGCCACAATCAATGTCACAGTGGATGACGGAGGTTTTGTTCTCAGTTCAACAACTGCGCAAGAGTTGGAAATTGTGCGTCTCAACCTACATTCTGTTCAGACTCCTAAACCAGATACCACGGAATTGCTGGAACTGGAACGTGTACAAGACCCTGGATTAAAAGAAATTTGGCCCAAAAACACAGCACTCTTCGGTGGGATTGGAAAATTAAAAGATAAACAGATTCAGCTCAAAATAGATCCAGATGTCCAACCTGTAGCACAACAAGAATGTCGGATTTCTTTCCAATTAAGACAAAAGGTGGAACAAGAATTACAGAAACTTGAATCTCAAAACATAACTGAAAAAGTACCCGATACTGAATCTACAGACTGGGTCTCACCAATAGTGGGGGTACCAAAGAAAGATGATAAAATATGTGTGTGTGTGTGGATATGCGAGCTGTAAACACTGCCATCAAGCGAATAAGGCACCTTATCCCGACCGTTGAAGTTATATCATTGAATCTGAATGGTTCCAAATACTTTTCCAAGTTGGATATGTCACAGGCCTATCAACAGTTGGAACTTTCACCAGGCAGTCGCACTATAACTACTTTCACTACTCACGCTGGTCTGTACTGATACAAACGTCTAAACTACGGAACAAATTCTGCAGCAGAAATATTCCAGCATACTCTTACACAAGTACTACAAGGCCTCAAAGGAGTTATAAACATTGCAGATGACATTCTGGTCTTTGCACCTACAAAGGAAGAACATAATGAAGCTCTGCATGCTTGTCTTCAACAACTTCGAGAACACAACTTGAAACTAAACCTAAGTAAGTGCAAATTTCAGAAACGTAATCTCGAATTCTTTGGTTTGATTTTCTCCGACAAAGGCAAACAGCCAGATCCAAAGAAGATTTCAGCATTTGTAAACAGCGAACAGCCAAAAACAGCAAGTGAAGTGAGAAGCCTTCTCGGAATGGCAAACTACAGTGCACATTTCATCAAAGACTGTGCTACGATTACAGAGCCATTGCGTCAACTAACTAGAAAAGATGCCCACTTCGCAAGGACAGAAGCGCACCAAGAAGCCTACAACAAGCTAAAAACTACATTGATCAACAGTCCCGTCATGACGTACTTTGACATTTCAAAAGAAACGAGTATCCTTGTCAATGCAAGCCCTGTTGGATTATCCGCCATCTTAGTCACAGTGAGTGACTAAGATGGCGGATAATCAGTGAGTCACAGATCATTGCCTATGCTAGTAAAGCATTGACTGACACAGAGAAAAGGTATTCTCAGACTGAGAAGGAGGCCCTTGCTATAGTATGGGGAATTGAACATTTCCATATATATATATATGGTGCTCCATTTGAGTTGTACATGGACCACAAACCACTAGAATTCATCTACGAAAACCCGTTGTCGAAGCCAGCTGCCAGGATTGAACGGCGGATGTTACGGCTGCAGCAATACAACTTTTCAGTCGTATACAAATCCGGTACAGATAATCCCGCCGATTATTTGTCGCGTCATCCTAGCAACATGAAATACAAACGAAATGACATTGCAGAAGAATACGTGAATTTTATTGCAAACGCTGCAGTACCAGAAGCCTTAACAATGAAGGATATAAAGAAGCTACTCAACAAGACAACACCCTTCGTGCATTGAGAGCTGCAGTTCAAACAGGACATTGGAATGTTGATAATTTGAAGCATTACCAACAGATCAACCATGAAATCACGGTTGATCACACTTCTCCATATCACATAATATACTTCTCCACGGTACGAAAATAATTCTACCAGCATCGTTACAAGACCGTGTAGTCAAACTGGCCCACGAAGGACACCAGGGACACTCGAAAACTACAGCTCTTCTACGAGAATATGTCTGGTTTCCATACCTCGGAAAGTTAGTTAAGGTAGACATTGACCGCTGCCTGGCATGTCAATCATTGTCATAGCCCAATCCACCAGAACCACTACTGTCAACACCTATGCCCGATCGTCCATGGCAAGATATAAACATTGATTTCTGTGGACCTTTTCCATCAGGCCACTACATCTTGGTAGTCACCGACCGCTACTCCCGTTTTCCAGAAGTGGAGATATTAACATCAACATCTGCAAAGAAAGTTATTCCGAAACTGGACACTATCTTCGCCCGTCATGGTTTACCCTCAACGTTAACATCAGATAACGGCCCACCCTTTCAAAGCGAAGAGTTCAAACGCTATCTACAACGCCTTGGAATAAAGCATACCCCATCAACACCTTTATGGCCTCAAGGAAATTCGGAGGTAGAGGCATTTAATAAGCCCTTGGAAAAAGCTATACAAGCAGCACACGTCGAATGTCGCCTATGGCAGCAAGAATTTTCCAAATTTCTGCTAAATTATCGCTCAACACCTCATTCTACTACTCGTATACCTCCAGCACAGCTACTATACAATCGTAAGATACAAAGCAAGTTACCAACTCTGCACAAAAACTCAGTAGTAAACAGACATAAAGAGGCAAAAGATAATCAAAACCTCAACAAAGAAAAGGCAAGAAAATACGCTAACGAGCGTCGAGGAGCGAAATAAAATCATCTTCAAATCGGCGATAGAGTGCTAATAAAACCAACAAAAACAAACAAGCTCAGCACAAACTTCGGCACAACTCCGTACACTGTAATTTCTGTAAAGGGATCAAGAATAACAGCAGAACGTAATGGTCACAAGATCACCAGAAACACGTCATTTTTCAAACGGATTAACGAGAACATTGTTGATGACGAATCTGATATTGACTGTGAAATAGAGAGAAATCACAAAGATAATAGCACACGTGAACAACCAGAATTACGAAAGCTTAATGTGGTTGGTTGGTTGGTTGGCACGTTAATTTTGTTTTTGTTGTTAGAATAGCTATACTGGTGAAGATTATTAAATTGAAACGTTTAAAGCTGAAGTTTATTTTTGTTATTACCTTTGTATGTATGTATGTATGTATGTATGTATGTATGTATGTATGTATGTATGTATGTATGGGCATGAGCGGCAGCGAATGCAGTGCGCGAAGCGTGCCAACCACATTAAGCTTTTGTTACTTGACAGGATCCAGGGAGGAAGCGAAGCGACCGCGCCAGCTAGTCTCTACATATATTACGTGAGCGGTGACGAAAACAACGCTCAAAGCCCACCAACTGACCAACTTTGTACAAACTACTTCGAAAATTCCTCTGATCTGTTCTTTTTGAAAACTACCCATAATTCTTCCCACTGACGTCTATACTACTAATATGTATTTTGTTTTTCGAAATTTGTTTTCCTTTTCCAGATATTTTCAAGTTTCTACCTCGAAAATTTTTCCGCCCTTTGTTTTCTTCTCATCTGTGCTTTGTGTACTTTGTCAGATCCTGCCGTGCCAAGCCTCTTGTTTTGTGTGCGAGGGGGAGATGCCTGAGCTTCGATGTGTACCAAAGCATTGAGCCGAGCAAAACATGTTGTGCTCAGCGACCCCCTGGCTAAAAGCATTTGAAATCACATCATGATTCTGGAAAGGTCAATCGTGCGTTGTTTACAGTTTTCGAAACAATGAATCCCTGTTGCGTTTGACACAAATCCGACAGCATCTTTTGTTACTGTGGCCTTTGATTGACGAGGAAGTTGCTTCCTTCCTTGAGCGAGTGTGCACGTGCACTCAAGCATGCAATCCGAATGAATTCGTTTGCCTGGCTGGCTGCATTTTATTTTTGTTGCCGTTTTACTCGAGATTTCCAACTTTAGACGCAGTTGTCAAAAGCTATTCTGCCTTTCCTTGCAATCAACTGGAATTTTACTTGGAGCTCCCTATTCAGAACTGTTTCCCAAAGAACTTCATAGGTAAGTGGCTACGTTTTTTCTTTATTTTTCCCCTCAGTTGTATTGATTTATTCACCTCAGATTCCGTGATCAAAAACTCGCTTTTCAAATTCATCCAGCCGTGCAATAAATTTTCAAAGTTTCACTCATATTCTCTATAAATTGACTCTGATTTGTTTGAAACAGCTCTGATCAATCAATACTAAAACTCTAATTCGATTTTTGCAGATATGGATGTGAAACTCTAACTCGGCAGGCTGGAAAACAGCTATTTTCATATTCCATTGAAGCAGGCGGTGCGGAGAAGCATGCAAATCCTCCGAAACGGTTTCTCCTTGGCATGCACAGAATTAATGTTCACCACTGACCATCGGAAGGCTAAAGTAGTGGATTTCAATCACGTCATTTTCGTGACGTCTCGATAACATAAACGTGTACTCGAGCTGGAAACAATTTCTTCAACTTCACCTGGGATCTAAACTGTAAGTAAGTAAGTAAGTAAGTACGAATATTTATACTGGATAGCCACTTCAACTATGATAGCTGTTATCAATGTGGGTCCAGTTGGTATAAACCCTTACCCCCAGAAATTCTGGGTACTCATTTACCGACCTCGGAAGGATGGACAGCTGAGTTGGCTGACGGCTTGTAGTTCGTGGTTCCGGCCATACGTGGATTTGAACCAGTGAAGGCATTACCTCTAAAGGATCAAACCCAGCGCCTTAACCACTAGGCTACACCACCGTGTAAGCCTAGTGGAAATGTGCCCACCATTCAGTTCCAATTCAAGACCCCAAAGTTGTGTATGTGGTCGGTGAAATATGTGAGTGAATGAATTAAAAACTTTCATGATCTGCTTTATTTAAAACCCTTTTATGTATATCATTAAATTTTGACTGCGTGTTTAGATGCATCTAACTTTGGGACCCCTCTAAAATTTTCGCAATGCGCTTTTGTATTGCTTTCATGGAATTCGTGTAGTTGTAAATATGTTTTTACCAATTTGATCTCTATTTTTAATATTGTATATTCTCTAATCGAAATTTCGAATTAAATGGATCCAATTATGTTTTCTGATATACAATTCAATCCCAACAATTCTCTCCATTCGGTTTAAATCCAGACGTTTCTGGCACGCTCAGAAGTGCACGAACATTTGCATCACGGAAAAAATGGACCTAGAACAACATTGGAATGGAATCAGACCTCGGGGTTTCAATGGCGGAAAGGATGGAAATATGAGGATCAGAATCATTTCAAATAAAATCATGGGAGAAAACATGGACCCAGAACAACCTTGGAATGGAAGTTGGATCGGGGATTCCATGGACCATGCTGTGGTCCATGGAATATACTAATCTATGTCGACACGTGACCTGCGGGCACTCAACAATAGGCCTCTGTTTCTTGAACAATTGACGTTCGACCAAACAATGGGATCAAAGGAGCGGGGCTGTGAACATATTGGCTTTTTTGTTGGATGCGAATAAGGGTGCAAATTAGTATAGAAATGATTGTTGCATTGCGCTGATGATTCTCTACTATTTGGCTAATTTCTACTCCAAGCGGTTTGGGAGTTATGGCCCATTTTGTGTTCCGACTTTCTTGAAAGTTCCGCGGACCAAGTTAATGAGATGCAAAACGAGCCTGGAAAAACACCTGTTTAAAGGTTTGTTTAAACAACGGGCCGCAAGTTGCTCGGGTTTAAGCATGAATACATGTCGGAAATCAATTGTAAAGACATGTCAATTGTTGTCAGGACCTGCGGAGACAATGTGTGGACAAGTTTTTGGGTGAAAATAGCGCGAGTTTTGTTTTGTTTCACCTGACGTTTTTTCTGTTGATCCAAGGGCCTAACAAAAACACGATGAGAATTTGGATTATCTTGGGTCGTTCTGGGACAATTTTGTCCATTGAAACTTTCGAAAACTGTTTATTTACACGAGAACTAAAGTTATCTGGGGTTGTTTTTTTTGTTTTGTTGATTTTCTTCTGTTTTTGGACAGTTTTAGCCAAGTTTGGGTTTGACTGGAAAACTCGAATTTTTAAAGGGCTACTCCCACCATATTTTTTTATTCCATTTCTGGGTAGTTTTTGGCGTAAAAACAAGTACTGCAGTTTTTAAATTTTTAAATTCGCTCATTAACACCCTTTTTTACGCCTCCAAACATGCACATTCCAGAAAAAAGTCGGGCAAAAAGAAAACTGGGGCGAGGCCGGTGTGACGCAGATGCCGGAACGCAGAAAATTTACTTTATTGTGTTCAGTACCAAAGCTCGCACGAAAACGTTTATTTGTGAGCTCTTATCTACGCATTTATAAGATTTAAACCAAATCGGGTCAGTCAAAAATTTGCAAAATCGCTAGGCCGAGCAGGTCCTGGCACGGGTAAAGTAGAATAATGCTATTTTGGACTAATAATGAATGCAAATAACCTCATTTGTTTTATCTGGTGTGTATTTGAAGCAGCAGCTCATATTTTGGTAATATTTCAAGTGTAGTTATGGTCATAACTGTGTGGAAAAATTCGAAAATCCCTTCCAGGAGTGTAAACATTAATGCCCAGAGATCGAAGATTTCACAAGTTCAATGTGAATTCGAAGAAAAACTTTCCAGCACAATGTTGGGCTTCATACTGGTGTGCTGGTTTTGGTTATATTGTCTGACTTTGTCAACAATATACACCTTTACTTTGCCTTAGGTTTCAATGTAATCACCAAGATATATATATAATTTATAACAAGAACTCCATGGATATGTCAGCCAAACAATTTCAATTTGAGCAACTTTTTAACAGCGCATATCACTTTAGCATTTCAATATCTTTGACAAAAACCCAAGTAGTAAATACAAAAATAATCCATAATTATCTTGCTAAAACCAAGCACACGGCAAAACTTGATAAAATAGAGTATAGAACTGATGGAAACGATAAACAAACTTATTATATCACGATTCACGAACGTTTGCTGGTTGTTTTATCACGCCAAATGAAAGGAAGGAAGAGGTTGAGTGATGAACACATAACCACGTGAGGCGTGTGAATACTGGAAAAATCCATTGTCACTGCATCAGCTTTGGGGTCAATTTTCAGCCCTTAACAATGCCGAAAATTAAAAAAAAAACACACGGGGAGATGTCAATAAGCTTTGTAATGATGGTGTTGAAGTGGTTTGAAAAAACATTTGTGTTTATCATTGAAAACAAGGGAGAAAACCGGACGCGACATTGATTTTTCCATACTGAAGCCAAAGAGAGAAGTTTTTTTGCGTTCCCGCATCTACGTCACACAACCTCGGCCCAGATCGTTTCATGTTGCGCCACATTTTCAGAAATGGCCTGAAAATCGCACTTTTGGAGCCGTGAAAAGAGGTGTTAATGAGCGAATTTCGAAATTTAAAAAGTGCAGTACCTGTTTTTCCGTCAAAAACTACCCAGAAATGAAATAAAAAAATATGGTGGGAGTAGCCCTTTAAGGCAACATCCGTGTGTTTTGCATTTGCGAAAATTTGATTTTAGCTTGCAAAAACTTTGTTTTTTTTTTCACCCAAATACTCTCGTTAAATGTTCTACAAGCTATTAGCTTCATGTTGATATTTTTTTGGGGTGTGTAGGACACATTTTCGCCACGCTAATTGTATTTGAAAGTTTTAGTGTTTGTAAAGTAGCCTTTTTTCACGGCTTTTGTGTTTGGCTGCAGTAAATACTCTGTTAAAGTTGAAAGCAACACAGTTAAGAAATGTGAATATTTTGATCGGATTCGCTCTTTCCCTAGCTACAGTTTGATATATTTGTTATTACAGATTGGGTTAAATTTTCCAGGATGGATTAGGTTTTTGAGGGCAACTAAAATTTTTTTCAAACTTCACACTGAAATTATCATATTTCAGAAAGGGCTTTCAGGGGGGCAGCGCGGGCGCGGGGCGGTCGCTTGCCAGGGGAGATTCGACCTCCTATCTTTACGTGTTTTAGAAATGTTACGTCGTAGTATGCATTGTAGAGTATGTATGTATGTAGGTATGTAGGTATGTAGGTATGTAGGTATGTATGTAGGTATGTATGTAGGCATGTATGTAGGTATGTATGTATGTACGTATGTGCGTATGTACGTATGTATGTAGGTATGTAGGTATGTACGTATGTATATACACACGAAGAGCAGAAACAAAGAAAAACTACAGCATTTTTCAATACTCAGAGTTTCATGCTGTCTACTCGCGACAATCTTCAGTTGATTATGCTAAATATTCGTTACAAATTACGCGTACTAATCGATCGAATCATGGCGTAACAGAGAGAACTTATTTACATGTCTGCACTTCGAAATTAGCTCGGTTCTTTTATTCAATATGTTTTCCCCTTCATACAGTGCAATTTCTAGCTTCTCGTTCAAACAAAGATTACATTTGTAAGTGGCTTGATTAAAAGACGTACATTTCTTAATAATTTTCCAATTAACTTGTGGAATGTAATTTTTCCGCTTGATTTTCCAAATTTCTTTTGAAAGCTCTGTTTCGTTTACATACTTTTCGTGATTGAACGATTTCTTGTGATTTGCGTATCTTTTCTTGAACGTAGTTTCCGCTAACCCTATGTAAACTTTATCCATGTAGCCAGGCTCATTCGATGTTACTGATGCTTGATAAATGATATTCTCAGAAAGGCATTTTCCATTAAGGGGGCATTTTTCTTTTTGAATGCAGTTGCATGTTTTGCTGCTTTCCTTGGATGCGCTTTCGTTGATGATATTTTTATTGTGAATATTGATGATGGATTTCACATTTTTGGTACAGCTGTAGCTAACCTTGACTGTATTTCTGTTGAATAATTTGTAGTACTTGTGGTGCCGTGGGAAATGTTTGTCCAATAACTTTAAGAAAAGGTTTCCAACTTTCGTTACCACATTTTTACTAAACGGTGGATTGAACCATATAATGTTTCTTTTCCTTTTTCGATTTGTGTTGCTTGATTTGCTTTTACTTGGATTATATTTCAGATTTCCATCGTATCCTGATTCTTTCAATGCTTTTTCATAAGCAGGAGCTGCTTCTTTGAATATCTTTTCGCTGGAGGAATGATCAGATAGTTGTTTCTCTATAGTTTTCGGGACTTGCTTTATTATATTCGGCGGATGGTTTGATTCAACGTTTATGTACTGGATTACACTATTTTGTTTGTGGAATGGTCTGTATGTTCCATCATTTAGGTTTAGTGTGACGTCTAAAAAATCCACCACTTTTTTGTTGCATTCAATTACTAGATCCAGGCCGCTTTCTTTGAATATGGATTGCAAGTTCTTCTTAATCCGTTCTGATTCTGGGCCACTTACATTCTTGAATACAGCAATACCATCATCTCTGTATAAACCAATATCGTTTTTCTTATACTTCTGGTTGATTTTATTCAGCATGAATATTCCCACTACAATCTTGGACAAAACTCTTTGAGACTTGTTCGAATCATAATGAAGAAACAGAACATTGTAGAACTATACCCCATTTATGACTGAAAACCCCCCATTCCCCCTAATCAATGTTGGTTTTTATGATGCGAGTTGAATGAGCAATGCAGGAAACAAGGAATATTTGGAAACAACATTGATTAGGGGGAACGGGGGATTGCTTAATAGCAAACGATGGAATATTTGAGAGTTGTCTCAAAGGTTTTGGCCAGGATTGTGGCAATCTTCTTTTTTTTGCTAAGACCAAACTTAATGATGAGAATGCACGAAGCATCAAAAGAACAGATATCTGTGTCGTTGATTTGTGCCACACGAGTGTCAATTTGACATTGAACAATGCTGTCAATACCGTTGGACACTCCACATGATGAATGAAGATATTACTACAATCTACAGACGGGACAAATTATCTCCCATTCATCTTCGCCACCCATTGATAACTGTCAAGAATAATAATTAATTGATTACTATTTTTGTACTAATGTATCATATATAAAAAAATTGCAGGATTAATCTACTCTCTGTTAGTATCTAATCAGATTCATCAATGTTAATTTTTAATGAGATGCATTTCTGTAGTTTATCTTAACCAATAATAGCAGTTTATTTGACATTTAAACGAGGCCATTGTATTACATTGAAAAAGACTTTGCCCTCAATTCCATCAATGGCGCCGCTAACTTTTGAAATGCCTTATTATGAAATATGAATTTGAATCATGAAACAGCTTGACTTTAGCATCACAAAAACGTATCAAGAGGACAACTTAAAGTTCGAAAACTATCTTCACATTTACAGAGAACATTTTCGATGTGTCTTACAGGTAGGTGAATACATTTAGGTCCTATATTTAACAATTTGCAATCCAATCACCAGCTTAATTTTGGTCAGGCCATCCAAACTTCACTGATTGCCCTGACACGACATGACAGTTTCTTCGGTTAGGCCATGCAGACCTCAACAATTGTTTTACAACTTTACAGTTTTGCTGATTCAAAATAAATTTCTGGTGCCCTGACTATATGTGCCTACGAGTGCAAGCTTTGACTCAAAATAGTTCTTCCAGCATTTGCCACTTTATGGATTCCTTTGTGTTCATTGCCTCCTCTATGTGTTACATACATCAACATCTTCTTGAAACTAAGATTTTTTCCCAATACTAATGATGAATGACCTAAAAATCATCTTCAAAGGCTTTTCCTGTTCAGTTTCCTTGCTGTATGTCAAGGAAACTACTGTAATGATGTTTACAGTAATAATTGTATTAAGCTCTAGGAAAACTAACCTGATGTTACATACACACACTGTCAGGTCATCTAATTAATAATTCATGCATTACATGAACACTTAACAATTGACATTTACCAACCTCTTAATGCACAAGTGCAGAAAGCCAATGAAAATATATCACAACAACATGAAAGTTTGTTTCCACTAATTAATAAGCAATCTCTATCTACCTCTTTCTATTAGTACATCAAGTTATGTAGGAAAACATAAAGATAATTTTCACAAATTTTGCATTTCAAACATGTTTTTCAAATAGTCCACAAAGGGAATAATCAATGCAGCTTCACAACTATCATATTGTTCTATTGTCCTTTATTATTTGGCACTTTTATATGGTCATTTAATTTTGTTATTAATTATATCTTTTCTCCCATATGATACTTAGTGAAACAAATGCTGAAATGATGAACAAAAGCTGTCAATGTCACTAATATTCGCTATTCACACCATGCAATTGTCAAATGACTGAAACAAACATTTTGTACAATGTATATGAAAAGTCAATGGAATCCTTAACAAACTCATCGAAAGAGAATTCTGCCTAGGTAAGTTTCAATCACATTTTAATTTCACTAGCCTTTTGTGACAGGCTATTGCCTCATAATAATTGACTGAAATGGGAAACTGCTAAAATGACAATGTATTACCTACATCATTGTGATTCAAATGAAATACCTGCCCAATATCAAACCTCATCGTTATGACATATGTATATTAGTCAAGTGAAAGTTAACTTACGATTTACATTAATTAGCTTTTCACTAACCTTTCACAAAAAGTATTGTGTTTTTAGAGGTGTGTTGCCACTATATGATCCATTTTTACCTGCCCACCAATACGAGGCTACTTTTCTCAAAACGAGGCTAATCTGTCAAATTCCATTCACACACCCCCAAATGTGTGCTGTACTACTGGAAGCATAAATGAAAGCGAATAGAACACGCGCATGCGTACCAACCAGATAACTAATCTCAACAACAGAGTATCAAGCGAGCGCAGCAAACCAATCAATTGGACGGGGCATGAGCGCTTGCGAATGCAGTGCGCAAAGCACGCCATCCAATCACTGGTTCTTGATAACACACTCTTAGGCGAGTGGAGCAAGCCAATCTAATCAATGGGCATGAGCGCGAGCGAATGCACCACATTAAGTTTTTTTTACTTGACGGGCTGGGGCGAACAAAGCAAGTGATGACCCCTAGTCTAACGGAGCGAAAGGAGCGAAGCAAGTGATGACCCCTAGTCTAATATCTATTCTACTTCAACCGCTGTTCTTATATTCTATTTTACTTGATAATGGGTACATGCCCGAAACGTGGTGAAAATATTTAGTTATACTTATATTGGCGTTATAGTTATCATTTTTATTGCTTATGTTTATCAATTGATGGCGCCACATGCTCGCAACACATTTTGTGTAGGTTACTGGCTGAAAAGACCTGCACTGAGGTCCTACACTGCACTGCTTCAATAATACAATTTCAACTGATTTTCAAATGCTTTGGAAACAACCCCAATCTATGTACCAATTAGGCTGCAACCAAAACTTCTGATCTTTCTACAATTTTCTCCATACAAAACCTTTCAATTTATCCTCTTTCGGGAGAAGTATTGTGAAAACTGCTCCACTGCCGTGTATTTCCAAGTCCTTTTAACAGAATTCTTTTTTGCATACTGCATATTCAAATTAAGTTCTTGGCCAATGTTTGCTAGGTGCACCGTGAATGTGCAAGCTTTTTGTATAGACTGCATCTTTTTGAAAATCTTCAGCCTACATATTCCCATTTCTGCTGAAAACCCATGAAAAGTTCAATATCAAGCAGTAACAATGCTACACTGGTAAAAGTAAAGTAAAGTTATTGCTTTTATATAGCGTTTTTACTATAATTCGATATTCAAAGGCGCTTTACAATTCAATTCCATTACCCCTCAGCTCAAGCATTTTTTTCCCTTTCATGGGGTGTATTATTCACACAATGTGCAGCCGAACAGTTGGCGCTTCTGATGTTTTTTACTTGCCTTCATCACTGAGGTACCAATTTTATACCTTGGTGAGGTGCTGTGCCTGTGATGCCGGGTGTTTCCAGGTGGTCGCCCATCCTGGTAATGACCTGGCCCAACCATGCTTAACTTCGGTGATCACTGGGAACCGGTGTTTCCATGGTGGTAAGTCGCATAGCAAACACTGGTGCATGGTAAGTCGCATGGTGAAACACTTGCGCTTACTTTTTCTATGAACGACATGCTACATATTGCTGTAACATCTGCTTCCAGCAAGGGACTTTGTAAAGCTTCTGGAACTTTTAACACAAGTGCATTAACAAATGAAAATTTCTTATTTTCTGGGCGTTTATTTTCATTATTGGTTTCTTTCGGAGGCGCTTATTTTCAATATCTTTTTCTTCCGACGGTTTATATGCTGTGAGCATCAAAAGGTTACCCTTTGATTTATTTTAGTCTCGAGGTTGTGTGGCATCTTCTCTATGATCGAGAATCAAGTTCTGATGCTGGCACACTTTATGCAGCAAAAAACTTTCTGCATGCCATGAAGGTTCAAGATGATCCTATGAAAGATATTGATGCAGCAAAGGATCTGCTGACAGAGTATACTAAAGCTATGATACTTGCTGCACTTCAAGAAAGCAATGGATGAGATATTGGAACTTATTACTGACTTCGCTTTTTCTGCCATTCAAGATCAGTTTGAAGATGAAAATATATACAAAAGTAAGCACTGTGGTAAAAGCTTCAAAAAAGTGGCAACTCTGAGAAAGCACTTAAAATCAAAGCACTCAGATGATGCGCAGGTAAAACATGTAGAACACCCATTGATGGAATCTCAGGAGAAAAAATGCCAGTATTGTGGAAAAGAGACAAGAAGCCAATCAGAATTGCAGAAGCAAATGACGGAATTCCATCCAGATCCATTGACAAGCTGCAGAGATGAGGTGGATCAGGCAAACCAAACAGTGCCTAATAACTTTGTCTGTGAAATTTGTGGTAGAAGCTACAAGCGAAACGGTAACTTGAGAAATCATTTAAGAGATGCACATGCACCCACAAGCTCCTCTGCCAATGACCAAGAGTGTGTCATAGGAAAATCTACTGCCAACTCATTTTCTGACAGTGTTTTGAAATATTCTTCAAATGCCTTGGCACTGGGGCTCCTTGCACTTGATTTTGAGGATGCAAGACAGCACGCAGACAGCAATCGTTTGATGCGTCTTTACAAAGTCATTTTTCTTCTGTACCAGTTAGATGGTCGAACCAAATATACCTACTACACATTCCTGATGTTTTCCCAGATCTACTATCTTTTGCCATCAAAGCTGTCATTTGATCTTGTTTGGAATCGGTTTATAAACAAGACTGGGAAAACAGATAATAATAAAAAATAGATAGAGCTGTAGAACATTGGAACAAATTATTTAAGTTAGACTGTAGAGAGTTTCAAGGGAAAATTACAGATGACAGTATAAAAAGAGCAAGCACTTCTTACCAAGAGAGGGAAGCTGTCATGACAAATTTTGACATTGTTAACAATGCAAAGAAGCCATCGGGGAAAAACAGGAAATGTGACACAAATAGTGATATCATTGCTCTAAGTCAACAGTTGGTAAGAGCAGAAATCTTTAGGGAAAGGCCTGGCAGTGAAGTGAAAGGGAATGGAAGGGAATGGAAGTCGAAAAAATTAAAACATTTCAAAGAACTGAATGTATATGCCAAATTGTGAAAATCAACTTTCAGTATGCGTGGATTGTGCAAGCTACAAAACTCAAAATGAAATGACAATCTTACCAATTATGGCCATTTTAAGAAACTAGATGACTGAACACTTGAGTTTTTTATAACTTTCTAGATTTCTATGATAAAAGAGGACAATGGTTCCCATTTTGTTTGTTAGTTATCTCTTATTTCACACTATTCAGATAAGGGGATGATAGCCCTTCATTGTGTGTTAATTTGTATAATTCATGTACAACATGCGAGAATGTTTTACTTACATTAATTCTTTCCAAAATCATGATGGCAGCTATTTAAACGAGTTTCCAATCATCACTTTGATAACAAGAGGAATCTGATGATGATAAATAGAAATGTGCTCTTTGATGCTGGTCTCTTTCTAAATCCTCTCACTACTGTTTGTACTATCTGAACTTTCCTCGTCTCTTTCAATGGGTGAATTGTCATATTTATCTTTCTGTACATAATTTGTCTGCGAAACTTCGATTTCACTGACATGATACTTATCATTCAAATGCTTTATTATGCCATGCACCTCTGTAACATGATCCATGCTGAGGTACTTGTGTTCCAGGAATAAACCCTTCTTAAACTAAGCCAGTGCCAACCAATTTTTTCTTACAACCAATGTCATTGCAATTCCACTGAACACGAAACCAAGGCCCGATCAAACATTTTAACTTGTTTTGTTTAGGCCTAGTAGGGTAAGCTTTAACATTAATAACGACAACACTGGCACCATATTCAAGAGGATACCGATCTACATAACATTTCGGATACAACACCCAACCTAGCATTCAAACGAAGCAAAAACATAAGAGACATTTTGGTCACGACTAACCTCAAACTATAAACAGTCAAAATCGTTGGCATCTTCGTGTAATAATTTCACATTTACTATTTCATACTTTCTATTTGGCCAAACAGCCATCATTGTTGTTGCTGTTGTAATTACGTTTTCTATTGTTATTGTTGTTGCTGTTTATGCCAGCATACATCATAATCATAATTATTTTTTTTCCAATTAAACTTGAACATGTATCCAAAAACACTAAATATTCTTCACTTCGAAATCTTTTTACTATGAATTCATATTATTTTTGCAGTTCTACTTTACATTGATCGCTATTCCCCACATATTCATAGCGCTTCTGAATTCTGATACTCGTCTTCTTTAGCTGATCAGTTGTACGCGCCTTGTTTTTCCCATTGTCTCTAACTTCTGCATTCATTATCTTGTGCGATGGTGCCCTTCGGGGTGCTGGGGGCCTGTGATCATAAAAGCGTACTGTCATCAAACCCCCGAAACGCTGATCCAGATTGATAGCTGACGATTTGCACACGCAACCCTTATCTTTACCATACTGATCTTCAAATCAATCCAATCTCTCTTGGACCTTACTCGATTTTCTTCTACACCCCATTCATATTCATCATTTCTGATGGTTATCTTAACTGAAATATTTTCTTTGCCATATTCTACCACTACTTGCGTCCCTTACATTTACTATCTCCATCACAGGACTGATGATGATTATGATGATAATGACATTTACTAGACATCGCCACCACCTCTATATCGCTGATGTGTATTGTTGCCATTGTTCTGCATTGCTGCGACTACCCTGTACATTTTTTCTTATTTACAAATGTTATCATTCTTACCTTTTATTTACCTTATATCATTTAAAAACACACTAGGGGAAAGCAAGATCCTTTTCTGATCGCTTTGTTTGACTTTGGGTACAATACGTCATTGGCGCCTACCTACATCTCACATCTCTATTCGAAGCTGAGTATACCTAATTGGCATTTATTTCAATACATCTAGGGCTAAACACTCCCCGAAATCGCTTCTTAATTCCATAGCTATTTTAGCCTTGCCACAAGTCCACATACCTACTGTGCTATACGTTATCACCACCACACACATACAAGTTTTACAGATTTACACTATTCACAATGACACAGTTGACAGCTCATCAAGGTTACTGATGCACCTTCTGACACGTTTTCTTGCTTGCTCGAAGTTTTCAAATACAAATTGCGCACCTTGTTCCTTGCTTATTCTCACAACAACTTCTACTTGGACAGACCTGACCTTTTCTACAGCTTCAAATTCACACCAAGTACAATCAACATGGCTTCTCCTTCCTCTCCAAAAATGAATCTTGGAAACGCTTGCCAATTACCAGGGATTAAGACATTAGATGAAACTTTCCTTTGTGCTCCTTTCCCTCTTTTAGCCTTGTTTGATTCTTTAAGCTGTCTTCAACGTACACATCCCATACCAAATCTAGTCATTTTCGATTTCTAAGCTGTGCCTGTCGATGTGGTCGAAAGACATTTTGTGCATATTCCTCAAATGTCTTAGCTCTACCAGGCCTTAGCATGTTTATGAGTGCTGCACCATCAATGATAATGCTGTCGACTTGTGGGGCGTCCAGATCTCCAGAAGATTCTACAGGTTGCTTGACGACTTCATTTTGAAGGCATTCCATGAGATAAGACTTTGGCCACTTCTGATACTACCAAAGTTTGAGAGTGAAGGTGGACAAGATTGATTTCCATCCCGTATTTGACAACAAACATCAAGGCGAGAGAACAAATTGCAGTCCTTCTTTAATGAACTCACTTGAAGCTTTGATCTTGAGATATCCCTTCGTGCAGCGCGATTGAATGTGAGCAATTTGTTTCGTTTTATTGGTTCTGACAAGTGTATTTCCTTCTTCTGCAGCCGGGTTTCAACAACATTTTTATACTGCTCAGAGCCTATCGTTTCAATCCCTCGAATTGTCTTGCAAACAGTTGCATCAGCAACATCTTTGGTAAACTTTATTACTTTGCTCGTGTGGTGATCAATGGCAATTGAAGAGAAAGCTTTTTCGGACTTGTAAATCACAAAGTTACCCTTACAAAACTCTGATGCAGCTTCTGGGTTGTAATTTGGTAAGCATGTCATATCTCGTATATGAACAGGAAGCCAGCTGGCATATTTTTGGTGATCCAAGGCAAAAAACCATGGGGTTATCTTGATCAGAGCATCAATGTATAAATTGAAATTAGCTTCACGAAATGACCGTACAAGGATGAAAACTGTCAGCTGGAGCTCCAAAGTCAGCAGCCAAAATTTGAATATTACATTTTCGAAACTCTTCATTGTGCATCATTCTTCGTATGTAAGCTTGATCCCCTGATGTGGCACCAACTTTGTATACTCTTCGTAAGAATTTGGTAGGAGAATGTGGAGCGCACTCGCGATTACTTGGTGAGCATGTCTTGCCCGTGTTATGTGGCTTGATTTTAGAATTGCATCTGCTTTGCCTGATGAAGTTATTTTGGCTTGTACCAATGCATCCGTCCAGCCACTGCCAGCTAGCCAATCTCCAAGCAAATTCAGCGATGCCTTCTTGATATGAAGACCCCCAAACATGATCAAGAATTTACTTTCACCATAGATATCTGGCCAGGTCCACTGAATGAACTTTGCGAGGGCAAAAAGCGGCTGATCCATTGCAATAACAGGTACTTGATTGAGATTGAGGAGATTCACAGCTTGTTTAATGACATTCATCCCATGACATATCATTGCAACAGAGTGTGCCTCTTCGCGGAACAATGGTAGCAATGAAGTGATACTTGCAGTGATTGTGCTATCTGGTTGTTTTGTTGCATGATATGGCGCCATGATATATCTGCCTGTTCTGGATCATTGTATGGAGACTGTTCATAACATGCTCAAGCCATTGGAATTCTAAATTGTATGCTTCTTCAAAATTACGTTTCTCACTTGAAACACAGTTGATTTGCACAGACTCCGGAATAGGGAGACTCTTGTTCTTCATCACAGCTGGGCATTCGGCCCAACCAAAATCATCTTTACAAGGGCAAGAAGTGACTTTGGTATGGAATCTTCTTCACAGTTAGTCTGAAAACAGCCATCAAAAGAGAACCTATTTGACAACATATCCCGACATATCAGTGTGGCTGCACGGGCAAGTATCATTGCATCATTGTCTCTGTCCGTCTCACACATTTTTTAAATGCTAGGCCAACATCACGTTTGAAGGCAAAGATCAACATCTCGAGCCCCTTCAGTTTACGCATCCAAATCTGGTATTGCAGCAAGAATTTTCTCTTTTAGTCTTGTTGTGTTGGTGCGGCAATTTATTGAGATACCAAGCTGTTTAAACTAAGTCTGTCATTTTGAAATGATTTAATGTCACATTGTTTACAGATCTGCTATCTTCTAAATAGGAAATCAACTCAGCAAAAGCAATACCTCTACAGATTTGGTTTTCCTGTGAGTCATCATTCTGTTCTCTTGCAGCAGATCATGCTTTATTGTACAAGGATGTGAGACATTTAGCATGATACTTTGCCTCTTGATCAGTCAGATCGCCAGAGCTCAACTTGCCAAGCAAGACTTAGTCTTCAGTAACCAGGGCAGCATTATGGACCCGTGAATTAGCTTCAAATGTAGAGAATTCGTGCAATGCATCCAATGCTCCTTTCTCGCAAAAGAAACAAACATCTACTGGATTTGATACTCCCTGTCAAGTTGACCTTGTATACTTTTCCGGAGAACTGGCATTTTCTTCTAATACAATGCTCCTTTTTTTCGCCCTGTCCAGTTTAGTCTTGTTGAATCCATTGCTGCAAGTCTTGTGCCAACTTGCTTTGTGTAAAGATAATGTCTCCGCTAGCTTGTCTCCTGCGTTTTCTATTTCTGGGTGTAATGACAAATTTAAATGCTTAATCTGCAGGAAGGCTATTACTAAAAAGGGGAAAGGAGAGGAAAGGAGAGGAAAAGGGAGGAAAACAGAGGAAAGGGGAGGAAAGGGGAGGAAAGGGGAGGAAAACAGAGGAAAGGAGAGGAAAGGGGAGGAAAACAGAGGGAAACAGAGGAAAGGGGAGGAAAGGGGAAAAGGTAGGAATGCGAAGAATGATCATTACTCATTCCTGGTTTTAGAGAAAGCTGTATTATAAGTGTTTTGTTGTTTGGGCCGAGCAGAACTGATACAAATAAATTTAAAGCCTCTTATAATGTATAAACATTATAAGAGTCATTACAATAATTGTAAGAAGGTTAATTAACTCAAATTGTGTACAATTTGTACTCTGTCTATATCTAGACCCACTCAAATTAATTTTAATTAGCTTTTATTTGTTAATTAGAACAAGTGCAACTATTACAAAGTTTCTACTAAGAAGCAGTAGAAACCACTAATTAGCGAGACCTGGGTTACCCAGCAAATAACAATGGTCCTTTATAGCAATAAACAATCATGCCTGGTAAAAACATTAGGTTGACCTTTGGGTCAATAGTTTGTTGTCATAATAGCACGCTCTCCTTTACAGTCACGTGACTGTTCATTCATTTTCTTTATATGTTGCGTGATTTTCTTCTATTAATTATACTCTGTTTCCCTGTCAATAATCCGTTTGTAGCTCTCGTCATGTACAGTTAATGTTCTAATATCTTAGTTTGTGTATTGCCTCAGTGTTCCGGTAACGACAGACACTAGCCAGAACTCGTCAATGTATAGTCTTTGTATATGTGTGTAAAATAGTTAAATATATGTGTGATTCTGAATGAGTAAGATCTCGCTGAAGAACGTCTCTATCTGTGTCATACTACTGTGCCACCGTAACCGTTACACAAGCACAAGCAAAGTGTTCAATTAAACGATGTTTAGATTTCCAAGTATTCCGAAGTCCACAGAAAAAGAGCAACAATTTTTCATGACAGCCTTCCGAAATTCGAAATCTCCGCATGTCAAGAACTGCAAGTTATTGGTAAGTTTATTTGAAATGCTTATCTTTTTCACACATGTTATAGGAACCAAAACAGAGAATGGCTTTTATTGTCTTTACTGCTATTGGGGGAATTAAATTGAATTAATGCAAGAGGAATACTGCTTACATGGCATACCTCATTTTCCTGATTAAACGCCTCCCCTTGATTAAAAGCCCCCTCGAATAAACGCCCCCTTAGGCTGCCAATTTGTGAAATAAATGCCCCCTTTCGATTAATCGCCCCCCACACGCAGAACGATTTTTTTAAGTTGGTGTAGTGTGTTGTTGCTCGATAATAAGGCAAGGCACGCACGACTAAACCATTTTCTGTTCTTCTGGACCCAATGAGACTGTGATCTTGTACTTTGTAATAAACACCCCCTCGATTAGGCGCCCTTCCCAAAAGTGGCGAGATTAATAAACGTTTAATCGTTTAATCGAGTTAATGTTATCTCAAGAAATTGGGCGGTTAGCCTACTGGCCCGGATTGCTTGAGCAGAGAAAGGCATTTACGGTCGGTGATTCCGACAAACTCCGGCCGGTGCACCAGGCAGTACTAACCGAATGGTCAAACTGCAGAATAATGACTGAAATCATAATTTAAATCAATAAACAATAAAAAGAGAGGGAGGGTGGGGGAAATTGTGCTCGCTCCACGCAGTCTAACAAAGAGTGATTGAAGATGCTAAATTCTGTACACCTATATACCCCAAGGGTTTCTCGATAAAGGTGCCGCCGAAATCTAAATATTGATTCGATATTCTTCTATGCGCAGTTGTGAAGAATGTTGATGAACTGTGTATAAGGACTCATATCCGTCTAGTCATAAGGATAATCAGTTTGGCAACTGTGCATATCAAAGCAACAATTTCTTGACCATTAACCCTGCTTAATTTTGGATTAACCAGCATGAAATACGGTATGACATGTGTATACTTTTCTTAGGTCAGGGGTCCTTTGCTACAGCCGTAAAAGGCAGGTACAAGGATGCTGTTGTGGTGATGAAGAAATTTAACCCTGCTATGTCAAAGCTAGAATGTAGCACTTATGCGAAAGAGGCGAAATTACTTTCCGAAATAGATTGCAGGCAAGTAGTGAAGTTCATGGGCGTATGTGAGAGACCACTGGCAATTATGTTTGAATATTGCGAATTTTCGTTTTCTCCTTTTGAAAGAGAACATTGCGTCAATTCACTGAAAGACTTCCTTGTCTATATGCATGCAGAGAATTTGTTTCCACATTTTCAGGGAATAGGTAACATAATTGCAAAGGATATAATGAAAGGGGTATCGTACATGCATGACCATGATATTGTCCATAGAGATATAAAACCAGCCAACATTCTTGTGAGCAATCTCCATTACTCGAGTTTAAAGTCTGATTTCGCACACGTGTTCAAGGAAATGCCCATATCATGCAAGCTAGGTGAGGCTAGATCTAAGGCGTGTGCAACAAAAACTATGGTAGAGAACACACGAACAAGCTTCTTGAACAGAGGCAGCCCTGCATTCATGGCACCAGAGATTCAGGTGGAATCACTAAAAATACAATCAGCCAGCGTTGAGGAGCTTAAGGCTATTGACATATGGGCATTGCTCATGACTATTTTCATAGTAATAAACCCAGACCAGAGGTTTCCTTTTGAAGATAACATCACGAAGATGCAGCCAAAATCGTCTGCCGATTATGATTCATTCTTCTTGGAACTATTGAAAGGACGAGCATATCCCTCTTGCTCGGGTGAATATACAAGTTACCAAGCAAGCTATTATCAGAAACTACGCCAGTTATTTTACGACAATCTGGCATATGATATTTCAGAACGATGCAACATAGCTGCATTGGTAAAGATGATTGAAGATGTTTCCATTACAGACTTTCTACAACTAGATGTCTCGCAGGCAACAGCAATGGCACAAAATGACGAGGAATTAATTCACGCCTACCTGGATAACGTACATGAACTAACAACGACTGTACAGCCTGCAAATGATGGTACCAATGCTTGTGCTTTCTTGTCTATTGGAATTGTAGATAGACTAATGTCATCCGATGACAAAGCACTTCAATGTGAATTGGAAGTATGTGAAATGATACAAAACACGATTCGCGAATATCCCAGAGCATTCAATAGCTTTCGCAATAGCGGAAAAATGTATGATGTATTCGAGGCTGTGAAAGTTCTCCAAGAAAATAGATTATTGGCACACCAATTACAGTTTACGGAGAGAATAGTTGAAAACAAGAAGCTGTACAGTTACCATTTTCAAGTTCGAATGAACAGCGAAATTGCTGCAATGAAAAATGCAGCAATGACATCTGGTGTGGCTACGTTTGCAATTTTCCAGGCAGCTACTTTTATATTTGCAATTGCAGGTGCCCCTGATGGTCATTTGTATGCCTTCGAGACACATCCCATCCTCGAATGCTTAGGTGGCAATGGCAATGGGCTGATAATCAAAGCCAATTCAGTCAGCCATTTCAAGTGGCTCTATATTCCATGTTTCTCAGCGTGTCGAACTTGCTAAGTATACCAATTAATGTATCCAACCGTCGTTTATTTTGATAGTTACAGTAGTTTGTTGGTTTTGGGGGTTCCCAGTGGGCACTACGACGTTGATTCAACGTGGATATGACGTTGAAATTTGGTTAGCACGTTGATCAACGTCTGTTCAACATTTTATCAACGTCGATATCTCAACCCGAAAACAACGTTGAGATGTTTCGTTGATACTACGTTGAATCAACGTTGAATAGATTTTAGTATTTTTAACACTGATCGAATTGTGAAGTTTGATGTGAATAAATAACTCTAATATGATAAAGAAGTTAACTATTGCTATGAAAGCAAAGTTAAAGACAAGTTTTTGTCATGGTTGAAGATCAACGTCGAGACAACGTTTTTCTTGCAACTATTTTTCAATGTTCGCATTATGTTCTTGAATCAACGTTTAATCAATGTTATTTCCACGTATGTCCACCTAAAAGCATTCATTATTTATTTCACAATTTTTAATTCAGTATAATCCTCTTACAGGCTCATAAGAGAGCTAAACTTTTCCAGTGAATTTGGAACAGCGCAAGTTTTATGTAGATAAATAAAAATACTTTATATTTGCAATAATTAATTGTAAATTCATTCTTCTATGTTTACACAATCTCTCCGATGTCGCAAATTATTCCCGCGTTTCCTTTTTAGTATAGCTGCTAACGTCCTGAATTGTTCATTTTAGTGATAAAAGCATGAAACTTTGCAGGAATAATAGTAAGCATGTACTATATGATTTCTGATATGGATCCAAGCGATATTTGGTCATAGAGTGGAGAACTACGCATGCTCAGATACTGGTCACATGAAACTGAGGCTGCGCTTTAATTAACTCATATCCCATGCAAAAGAACAAAATATAAACAAAACCAATAAATACGGCTATATTTAGGTGCTCTAACTTATACAAGAATGAGTGGTGAGCTGCACATGCGTTAATAATCCTGTCACGAAAACGAGGCTGTGATAAATTTGTCAAAATATAACAGCAACAATATTCTTTGGAATTGAAAAAAAAGTAAAATCAACTGACTGTTATTGTTTTTATAATATGGTCCACTCATTAAATGCAATTCCCTCCACAGTTATACAATCCAGTGCAAGCGAGATTAGCTTTGAGGCATTTACAGCGTCCCCGACAACCAGCTTTACAGCCAAATCGGATTAGTTCGTAGCAAGAGTCCTTGGCTTGAGGTAGCGAAGTCCAATAGGGCACCCAGTAGCTATTTTCTAAATTCCATCCCCACAGGGAAGGACTTGGTAAAGTAGGCTGCTTTAACAGGGCTTACCCCGTACATAAGCACCTTGAAAGACAGCTCTCTTGATATGTTCGAATAATGCTGCCTGCGTTGGAGGAATGTTTTCTAGTGACCTTGCTTTACTTGCAAAAAGGACTTGTCTCACTTCGTTAGCTTTATTTAAACTGCATGTTCTGTCGTATAAGAGAATCGTGAACCTCTCAATGACATCTAAGCATGCATCATCAACATTATCCGGCAGCATCATCAACTTTTCGAGGGTGGTAGTTAGCTCTGGAAATACCTTCAACCTCCCATGCTGTCTTCTTTCCTCTGCCGCCGAAAAATGAAACCGTGTCGCACCCAGTTAATGCATGAAACAGGGGAAGCACCCGGGCTGTTTTCTGACCTATTGATGTGGCAATGGAATGGGCTGGAAGATTTCGAATCTGCTTGGAAGGGCCGTATGATATCCATAACTCATCTATTGAAATAAGTGGAGCGAATGCAACAGCTAATACTACGACATCAGTGTCGTTACTTCGAATCTTTATTCTTCGGTGACCATGCAGACTGGCGTCGAATGTGTGAATAATCATGCGTGTGTCCGCTTCTTCATGAGTACACGGTGAAAGAGCACTCATATCTGGCATTTCTTCGGACGACAAAACATTTTCTCCATGTGTTGCAAAAATAGTTTTACCTGCCGACAGCTTTAGAGAAACCACCTAAAAGCAAAAATTACAAAGTGACTTTATACAATTTCCATGTATATTTATCCTTTAATATATCATGGAACTTTAAGAACATAGCAGTAAAGCCGATGGACTGCCGACACTTTCCCGGCAGTTACAATTATATGAAAACCAGGCATAACAAACAATACTCACTTTGGTTGCTAAGAGTTTGAAAAGTTCATCTTTGTTGTTACTGACTCTCAAGAAACCTTTCCAGTCAGACGGAATCCGGGTAGACGGCGTGACTTTTCTCCTCTGACCTGATCCTCGCTTTTCTCTTGTTGTTTTCTTCAAAGAGTCCTCTTTATAAATATCCCAAACAATATCGAGCCTCTTCACGTATTGCAACTGTCTCAGTATGTAAGGGGCAAATATAAGGTCAAAGTACTCTTCAAATGTTGTTACAGTTTTGGGTTGCAACATCTGCACTATCACTGCTCCATCTAATATAGCAGCATCTACAACTGGATGGTCTTCGGTTTCTAGAGAACCCGTCAAGCAGCCTACAAGATCCGCCTTTGAGCCTCCTCGAAGCTGCCCCATTTTAGATAGCGAAGGAGGCCATGGTTGGTTTTCGAACCTGAAGAAATCTTCAAGGTTTCCATCACGATTTTGACATGCAATGTAAAGCCTTGAAAAGAGAGCGCAGTCTTCCTTTAACACTGTTACTTTTGTTTTGTCTTTTGAAATAACCTTCTTCTCTTTGATATTGAACGTTGAAAAATTATTTTTTGTAATGGCATCTGTTAGAGGCTTTGTTTTTTCCTTGAGCCGCTCCTTAAAAAATTTCTTGCATTGCATCTCTCCGAGGTTCCTTGCGTTTCTCACTGTGAACACAACATCTTCATTCATGATGTCTTTTGTATGAAGAGCTGTAAGGTTTTCCCCATCTTCCCTGAATGGATTGCTAAGTTCATCAATTGTAGCAACTAATTTTGACACGTCTTTCGCAAAGGCTGCTTGAATGGCCGGCTTTTGCTCGTGGTGCTTTTGGCTCTCTTGTTCGAATGTGACATTTTCAAACTCTTTTACCATCCGTGCCAGCTCCGGACCACCTACCATCCATCTTCTGAGGGCTGCAGGATTTTCTGTCAACCCAATTGCACCTCCTTCTCCTTTTACGATGGCATTGACCTGCTCGTGGGCCTGGTCTAACGCAATAGCGGAAAATAGTCTCTTTGTCTTGTGAGCAACAAAAGAGCCATTTTCAAACTCTTTAAACAAATCTGGGTGCTTCAAAAGCAACTCACTCATGTCTCGGTAATGCACAGAAAGCCATCTCGAATAGTTGAAGCAATCAAGAGCAAACATCCAAGGAAGTAAATCATGAATAGCTTGGAGATATAAAGAAAAGTTTCCCTCTCGGAATGCTTTTACAAGCTTGAGGCAAAGAAGTTCAAACTCCAGTACCGTGGCCCAGTAGAGAAATTGGGGACACTTCTTCATTCTCTCGTCTTTCCAGTCACCAAACGGTTCAACAGTGCTGTTGTTTTCATTTGATTTGCTACATTCATCGTATGCTTTCTTCATTAGAATATGGAGAGCTGCTGCTGTTATTTGATGGGCTCTTCTTGTTCTTGTGATATGACTTGCTGAAAGAAATGAATCTGCCACTCCTGATGATGCCACTGATGCATTTATAAGTGCTTCTACCCAGCCACTGCCGTTCAACCACTTTCCGAGAGCCTTAAAAGCAGCAATTTCGATGTGCAGTCCACCCATCATTACAAGAAGATGATCCTCGTCATATGCACCGCCAGTAATCCATTGAATTTGTTTCGCCAGAGCAAACAAAGGTTGATCAGCTGTGATGACAGGTATTTGCGATGGATTCAAGTGCATTATGGCCTTGCTGGTGACATTGATTGAGTGCGCAACCATAGCAAGCGAGTGTGCATTTTCAGTGAACATTGGAAGCAATGATATGATAGCTGGTTGGTGAAATGATATTGATGATCTTGAAGCATGGTATGCAGCCCATGACACTGCTTCTTCGTTCCCTATCTCTTCTTTTGTCAGGGTTTGTCTGGCACTTTCAAGCCAGTCATCTTCGTAATTCACTTGAGGGGAAATTTGATCCGCTTCGAACCCCAACTGATTGCTACTATCAGAAATAGCAATATTTGTAGAGGGAAGAGTGAACGGTGGGACATCAGTGTAATAGGGTGGCAATGTGGTAATTTTTTTTGAAGACGAGCATCTGTTCGGGTCAAAGACATCAATAGGTCTCTCTGTCCCTGAATTTTCTGTTGTTAGGTGCTGAACCAAGGAGATGGCTGTACCATGAAAAGAACCCTGCGAACTGGTTGCGCTTGGGTTGTGATCGATGTTATCTACCGCTGCAGTTGTAAAACACCCCATTGCGTAATTTGGAAGGGCATACTATTCCATCCTTTTCATACCTATCAATGACAGTGTTTGTTATATCTGTGGAAATAGACAATAGCCTGTCGTATGATATACACAGCCCAAGCTTGTAAAAGGTGTCAATTAGTGATTTTTCTCTTGTTGTCCCACGTATCTTAACAGCCGTGTATATAGGTAATGGGCACTCTCTGTTTCTCACATGATGTGTGTAGCTATTTCTCTGATCGCTGGATATGTTTCTAAATCGAGATATGCTATTGTATACTATCAACTGAGCGACAGTAAGACATGCTTGACTCCCTGTTGTATCCCTTTTGGTTGTTGGGCCTCTCATTATCATATTTAATAAGGTTACAAGTGAAGCAGGAACTGAATTCGCCTGGCAATCATCTAAGAATGTTCCATTAAAGCAGTTTTTTATTTGAAGAATTTCCCTTCTTACAATCATTGCAGCTTTGGCCAAGTAGAACGCCTCAGAATCTCTATTCTTGGCATCTAGTAAAACACCACCTATTTCATTACCAAGCACAAAAAGAACCTCTCGTCCTTGAGTGTGTGCGGTTAGGTCTGGGAATGAAGCCAGTATGCGTGCTTTCAGCCTTGTTGTATTAACTTTCGGTGCCCTTCCCTGCACTTCACTCAGTCTTGAAGAATAGAATTTTGCAAGATCTGACAATTTCAACACAGCAAGATTTTCAATCTGAATACTTTCATCAATCAAAGCAAGAAGTTCTGTGAATGCCAGTTCCTCTGTATCTATAGAAGAAACAGTAATTGAGTCTCCATTTGTACAGCTGCATTTTACTTTCCTTGCCTTGTTGTACAAACCAACTAAACATTTAGTGTGGTACTTCGCCTCAATGGCTATCATGTCCCCAGATGCCAGTTTGCCAATCAGTTTATTGTCATGAACAAGAGATGCACATTCCCTTACTTTCCTGTCAATCTCGAGTGTAGAAGCAGCATGAAGGTGCTCAGGACTGTCACTTGAATCACAAAAGATACAGTAGTTGGTGGATGTATTTGTAGGAATACTGGATCGCCTGGCTTTAATTGGGCTAGTCGTAAATTCAGTTCCAAAAGAGGTGTCGCTTTCATCGTCCTGGTCACATTCATGCTTTCTTTTCTTTGCACGTTCCAGCTTTGCATTGCTAAAAGCATTTCTACATGTTTTATGCCATGAGGCCTTTCGCTCCATGAGAGTTTTCTCCACACCCTGTCCATCATCTAGATTCTCTAAGTTCAGATTTCCAGGAACTGATCCAATGATTCGAAATTCTTGGAGGTTATTAGCAAACGATGAGTAGCTTGCGCCAACATCCTTCCTTTTAGAAATTGCAGGACACTGCAGAGGCTCTCCAGTTTTATTGGCTTGACAAATGATGCACAGTTTCCAATCCATAGGACCAAGCGATAAGATTTACAGCTGAAAAAAAGAATTATCAAACATCGAATCTTGTTTGACAAAATGAAAATCTTGAAATAGTCTACATCAGATTGCGTTGGCTTGGTCGCTCCACTTCCACTCAACTCGCTCCTTGAGCTATAAAACAGCCAAAACTCGGGACTAGAATGATGAACCAATAACAAAGAAATACACTGCGAATTATTCACTATGGTTCTGTGGCGATGAGGTTAGCTTGTCTGCCTCGTGCCGCAGTCAGCGAGACAAGTAGAGGTTCGAGGCCCACAGGAGGCGCGGCGAATTAATATTTTTGTTTTTATAAATTATTTAAGAAAGAGAAGTAATAAAAAATTAATAAAGTACCTCCACAAAGCAATAATAAATAGCTAAAAATAACTGAAAATAATTCTTACCTGCGGTGCTTCAGTGGCTTTAACCCATTGCTTCAACCAAAAACACGTGTTGAACGTTTTAGTAGTAAAACATCTTGTCATAGCCTCGTTTTTTATAATTGTCATTATTTTAAATTTTGAATTTTACAGTTTTTCCAAAGAATATTGTTGCTTTTATACCTTACCAATTTTACAACAGCCTCGTTTTCGTGATAGAGCTATTAGCGCATGCGCAGCTAACCATTTGATCTTGCCTAACACAGAGCACCTAAATATAGCCGTATTTATTGGTTTTGTTTATATTTTTGTTCTTTTGCGTGGGATATGAGTTAATTAAAACGCAGCCTCGGTTTCATGTGACCAGTATCTGAGCATGCGTAGTTCTCCACTCTATGACCAAATATCGCTTGGATCCATATCAGAAATCATATAGTACATGCTTACTATTATTCCTGCAAAGTTTCATGCTTTTATCACTAAAATGAACAATTCAGCCGTTTTTTGGACGTTAGCAGCTATACTATTTGTTTGCTTCAAAAATGGAAGGCACTGTTCTTTTGTTTCCAAGCAACAAAACTTTTACACTTTTTGACAGAGTTTCAAAGTGAGGGATTTTTGGCGGTTAGTTCAATGTTTGAACTTTAAATTACAAGTATTCCTTGACAGAAAAATTTACTAACATCTGAGAAAAATATATTTGAGTGAAGTTACACTAACGTTGTAATTTAAAAGCTGTGTTCTGCAAAAGTCTTAACCATTTGGTTCCTTCGATAATTGGAGAAAATGCAAAGCAAAAGTTGCAACAGAAAATATACGTCAATGAACTCATTTGGTAAGTCTTGCATTTTCAAGCTTTATGAACATCAATGATTCAAATTTTCATGATTTGAGAATCGTAAAGCAAATAATTATTTAAAGGGTTTACATTTGTAAGGGTATTTTATACCACTAGCTTGGTTGATTTATGCCGGAAATTGAAAAGTGCCATTACACAGTTGAAGTTGATAAAGAGAAAGAACAAAAAGCACTTTATTCGGTAGGCCTATCATGTTTTCAAGTGTTAATTAACATCAACTTCCAATTGCCATTTCTTGATAGTTTCAGAACCAGAAGTTATTTCAAACTGTTAAATTTGCGAGAAACATGTTGTGGAGCTTTGTCAGGAATTAAATTTTGCATTCTCTTTTCTTCTAGATGTTGTTCTCCAATATCCAGGAGAAAGTGATGGAAGCTGAAATTAACAGCATTCTTGCCAACTACTAAAAGTTGAAAGACTTAGAAAAGATGGTGGAAAGAAATAAAAAAAGCAAAGATATAATTTGGTTTCAAAAAAGTATACGAACTTTTTAAGTTTTTGTGTAAACATAGAAGGATGAATTTATAATGAATTGTTGCAAATGTATAGTTTGTCTTTATTTATCTATACGAAACTTGCCCTGTTCCAAATACGCGAAATAAGTTTAGCTCTATTATGAGCTTGTGAGATGATTATGTTGAACTAAAAATTGTGAAATAAATAATGAATGCTTTTAGGTGGACGTACGTGGAAAAAACGTTAATTAACGTTGATTCAACATAATAT